>CM038482.1:4367689-4622564 GCA_021464305.1 Kandelia obovata
CCTATGATTTATGTTTTGAATACAAAGAGGCCCATGTTTAAGAAGATCAAGCAAAGCTTGTGGATTATGGGGATGACACGTGCATCATTCCACATTGGTACTGAACAGAAATCATCAGCATAAGCAAGTGCATAAAATTGCTGTCACCTCAAATCTTGTATCTCCAGCAACAAGTTCTTCAAAACGCCTAGCCAAGTTGATATGATTTCTGATATAGCCTTGCAGATTATCCAGGCCATAGAGCCGTAATACCATCCACAGTTTCAACGATCTGATAGACAGAATTCATTAATAAAGTAGGGTCAAACTCTTGGTACATCAAGTGATTGTGAACTAGAAATACATGCAAAAGCATCTGCCCATATTATTGGGCCTTCATGGAAAGTAGCTTCACTCTATCAAATATTTTCAAAGCAAAAACCGCACCTAAAACGACGCCCGAGAGGAATTTGCCAATCTTTGTAATCCACAACCATGTTTGCTTGAGAGGCCTGAAATTTTAATTTTAGATGAAATGTTATGGCAGATGCGTACATACCATTCAAAAATTTATGGCGTAGAATTAAATTTTACTCATGTCAGCAGGCCTATTATCATGTATTAGCCACCTGACATAAATATTACCCATTCTTGGAACTTCTTAAAAATATTTCAGCAATCCATAGTGCTGCAGAAAAGAAAATCTGGAGGGAAGCTTACTTTGTTTTTAAGGTACTCTGGATTTGTGGATAGGGACTGAATTAAAGCATTTCTGTCCTGTTTGTCACATGAAATAAAACAAGTGCTTATCAACACCCTTCCATACAACAAGGATTGAACTATTTTTAAAATAAAAAATAATTATCTAAGAAGCCCATTCGAACTGCTAAGGGAAGTTGAAAACCACTTTTATGGAAACAATTTTCATGAAACCTGTAAACTATTTGGTATGATTGCAAAACAGTAATGATCTATATTGTAGACCAAAATAATGGATAGGAGCTCCCCAAACAGACCACAGATGATAATCAAAGTATCAGTGCTGTGAATTAAACAAATAAATGTACAGGGGATATTATGGCAGAAACATGCAGTGCAATCTGTGATGGAAATATCCATACTGCTACATGGCATACCTTTACCCAAAGTGTTGAACAATCAAAATTTGTTAGCAACCATTTATGGGCGTTCATGTTAAAAGAGTCAGCTTGCTCAACACCATCAAGGTAGTTGCGGTATTCTGGACAAATACAAGCACTTCCGGCATATGCAGCATCCACGTGAAACCACACACCGTTGCTCTGTTAAGAGGCCACAAATAAAATCATTTTTGTGATTGGATACAGCAGATTTTCTTAGGCTGTCTTGTGAAGGTCATTTTATGGCACTCTTCTATCATCACATAAGTTAGGTCACAGTCCACCACAAGAATCAGGAAAAGGTGCCCCTTCTCTCTAAAAGGAAGTTTGCAGGAGATATAACATGTTAGCTTCTCTCTCATTAGAAGAATTCTCAAACATGCAGATTAAAATAGACTGTCATGGTTTCTGTGAGGCAGAGGGGGGGCATGGGGGTGGGGTCTGTTAAACAGGATGATATACATCTTGTGAGGGATGGTCATGGCAGGTTGTGACCATTTTATCTTAAATGCACGTAGCCTTCTAGCTGCACTTAACCTGGCTAGAAAAAGCCTCTCCTTCCTTTTACTTTTCAAAGAAAATTTAGCTTGTTAATGTTAAGTCAGGCACAGATCAAGCTTGGCATCATAATCTACCCTGAATCACAAACTAATTTATGAATCTTTTACCAGCTATATTGGCTTACCACAAATTTCATTCTTATATCTGTGGACAGAGTAATTTAAAAGTCACCTTAGCTATCTTTCCAAGAGCAAGCAATGGATCAATGGCTGTTGATGAAGTACTTCCAACCTGCACAAATATGATAGTAAGACAATGGAAACTGTAAAAGAAAATTGAACATCCTATGAAAGTACCATCAGATAGCATTTTACTTACAAAAATTTTTATAAAAATAACAATCATTATTTCGAGTAACCATAACAAGCCAACACACTAGTCAGTTGAAAAGGGACCATAACAATACAGCAACAAAGGATTTTCTTCTTTATGGTTCTTACAGTGCCACATAAAAAGAAGGGAATTAATCCACTCTCTATGTCATGTGAAATCGCTTCACTAAGTAAATCTGGATTAAGGGCATAATTTGAAGAAGAGTCTGTTTTCAGCACCCTACAATTTTGCAGATGAATCCCACCAATCTGGCATCAGACACACAAGAGTAAAAGTAAATTAAGCTGCCAAAAACTTCAGCAAGCAACCACGAAGTTTTAACAGATCAATCAATACAGAGATCTTTGCAGGAGTTGCTGTTTTTTCAAATCATGACAAATCAAAGAAAGGTTTGAAAGAGTGCATGATTGGAATGATGGTAAATTTATATAGAAAAGGTGAATAAAGAACTTTGTTCCGGATGCCACAAGGTCATAAAACTTAGATGCAGCACATCCAAGCTATTATTTTGGGGTGCAACGACATTGACATTCCTGGGCCATCAGAAACAACTGCTTTTCGAATTCATCAAGCAAGAAATGCACTTCTGAAGGAAGATCCCTGGCAAGTCAATATAGAACAACAAAAGTGCAAAATGCAAAAGCAGTGTAGGCAACGGGCTAAGTGCTGATAGCAATACTATATGATGCAGCTTCATTAATCTTCTCCTTGAATTTTATTTAAATCCCAATTTTATGAAAAATTTGGTCCAATGGCTGTTCTCCACTAACCACAAAGATATAGGGACCGTATTTCATTTTTTGGTGCAATTGTTGTGGATACTTTCATTGAACATCACATAACAGAAACTTAATGGTAAAATTCTGAGCATTGTTGATATTACATAAAAAATGCTGTCATGTGGATTTTGTAAAGTATAATTATAGTTGATAATCTCTACTTAGCATTTTACAAAGATACCTGGCAGGCTTTTTGTAAAGATGAATGTGTTTGATCAGATGAATAAACCACAAGTTTTTCAAGGGCATTTTTTCCCACCCTCCTCAATGCTTTATCACGAGCAGCCAGCAGTACAACAAGCACAGCTTCACTTGCAGTGCCCTGTATCACCCCACCACCTTGTCCTACAACATGATTCCAAAATCTTAAGGAATTTTAGACCAAAATGAAAAATAAAAAATCTTCAGGAATTGCACTATCCATGATAATTTTGTATGGCTATTTCTTGATAACCATCAATGATTTAAAATGTCAATTAGAATTTGTTACATCAAAATAATCCAAAAAATCATGAACCCTACAATTGCAAAAGGTAGCTAATTGAAATATGAACACGAATTTCAAATCCTGCATTTAAGAAAATTATCTTAATTCACATCACAAAAGATGCTAAAGCAACCTGTAAAAAGGATATTGTTGTGTTTGAATCACAAATTCTGCTACATAAACCTCTCTGAATTTTGCTAGTTGTTCATTCTCATTGATGAGACTATTATCCATTGGAAGCACTGGATTCTAGTACATTGTTTTCTGATTGATATTCCAGTACATTGTTGATTCAATATCAGGTCAGCAATTTTCATGTCTTTAAGACTAACGTGGTGCCAGATGAGCACAACCAGCCTATTGCTGGTATAAAAGCTGAAGTGAATGCCTGCAAATAAATGTCCGATCTATTTCCCAAAGGATTTAATAGCTCACTTGTCAGAATTTTTACCTGTGGAGAGGAAGTCTTCAGGCAACTTTAACATTTTGCCAAGCCAATCTAGAACAATCATTTCAAGCTCTGAGGCAGCAGGCGAAGTAATCCAGCTGAAACCCACTATATTAACACCAGCACTAAGCATTTCTCCCACAAATCCAGCAATACTGCTGTTAGAAGGATAATACGCAAAATAATTTGGGCTCTGCCAATGGGTTACCCCCGGTAATATCTTTGCCTGAATATCTGCAATCACATACGATCCATACAAATGCCCTATGTAACATCCATAGATCCAAGATGACATATAAAAGACTTCCTAATGCACAAAACTCCTACACTATGGGGTAGTAGTAATGAGAACCAAAAAATATTTCAAAGAGACAGATACTGGAAAAAGGGAACGGGAATCAGATTGTTCACCATCAAGGACATTTTGCAACGACTCGGGTCGATTTGGTGCAGAGTCCGGCAGAAGTTTGTGAAGATACCCAGGCTGCATTCGTTAAGGACGCGTTAGTCTAAACGAGACAATCATAGAAATAGAGAGTTGATAATTGATTATCTTATGCGAATTGTCGAAGACAAAGACAGAACAAAAACCTCAACTTGGCTGAGAACAGGGAAGTTCTCAACAGTCTTGTAGTAGTCGGCAATAAAATCAACCATCTTATGCCCACACTCTCTGAGCTGCTCTGCGTCCATCGGTTTCAACCCGCTCTCCCTACAAGATATTATCACAACGTATGTCAACAAAAACCCCCCCCAAAAAAAAAAAAAGTTTAAATCTTTACCGTAATGAAACCCAAATAGTCAGCAACAATATTGGAATTTAGGAAGCAGTCAATGCAAAATATGTGGCCATTGACAATTGCCTGTTACAAAGGGAGACTGAAACTTAACATTTTGGCGGTAAATAGAAAAGGTGGGGAATTGAACGATGCTTGGCAAGCAGGAAGAGTGGGAAGACTCTTGTTTTATAATGCAAGTGAAAGGGGGCCGAGGTTGCTGGTGGCGGCAGCTGCTGCTTAACGGATAGAACAGCTACACGTAATCGAACGGTGGAGGGAGGGAGAGATGGTTAAAGCTCTGGGAGGCAAGGTCGAAATAGACTTCTTCTGCCAGCTTCATTGGACCATTGAATGAATTTCACGCTATAATTATAATAATTATTTAAAATGGGAAGCCGCACGCCACGTCCAATGTTTCACTCGACAATGCTTCGAAAGTTGAGGGAGGAACGAAGGACCGAACAAACTACATGTATTGTACTTTGTCTTGTCTCCTGTGCCGCACGTGTCCAACATTATGCAGCAATGGAGTCCATACAGTCCATCGAGTGTGATTAATTAAAAAAAAAAAAAACAATATATTATTAAATGTTTCGTGGTTAAAAATATTAATTATTATACGATTGCATGACAAATATACCTACAAAATCTATAACTAAGTAGTTAAACATCATCATATGATTCATCGTGAGCCATATTTATTTGTTTGTGTTTTGTTATTTACTAATTTTACACCTCACATAATCACCTAATCCAATCCTTCAAGACTATAATTATTAATTTTACACTACCCATAAGTCCAAGAGATAAGTTTTATGCCACACGTCATACCTTCTCTCGTCAGTTCAATTAAATTTAAAATAATATTTTAATCGTATCATATAATAATAATAATAATAATAAAATCTCATATAATAATTTTATATGATTTAAAGTGTTGTTTATATTTATAATATTAAAATTAAATGTAAAATTTTTATTTAAATTTAATAGTATTTAATTAATAATTTTTTAAATAAAAAATTAAATACTGACATACTAAGTTTTTATTATTTTTTTATGTTGCGTTAAAAAAAATAAAAGTTCAGAATAATAATGATAATAATAATAATAATAATAATTAGAGTTACTTGCCCGCTTTTCCGGGTCGACCCGCCCAATTCATAAGCCTACCGATCACTGCCGAAGGCAAAGTCAGAGGCGGTTAACGGCGATGATCTAATTAAAAAAAAAAAAAAAGGAAAGCTGACTGATAATTTCCGTTCACGGGAGTCGTCTTCGCTCTCTCTCTCTCTCTCTCTCTCTCTCTCTCTCTCTATGTGTCGTTAGGGAACAAGATGGAAGAGGAATCAGATATATACGGTGGGCTAAGAGCTCAGTTCCCTCTGACGTTTGGCAAACAAGCCAAAGCCCAAACGCCGCTAGAACGAATCCACAACGCCACTCGCCGTAATATTGCCGCCGCCGCCTCCTCAGCCGAAAAATCCAATGTTCCACCTCATCTCTCCTCTTACAGTTCAGGAGCCCTCAACCCCCATCCGCCCGCGGATTCCAACTCCGGCGAAATTGGTGACGCCGATGGAGATGTCATGGTTGGACCTCCTCCGCCGCCTGCAAATAGATTGGCCGGTGATGAGTCTGGGGATGATGACGAAGGTAAAGTTATGGTGGGACCCCCTCGCCCACCGCCTGGTGAGGACTTGGACGACGGTGTGTTGATTGGACCGCCGCGACCGCCAGCTTCGGTGTCAGATTCGGAGGAGGAAGACGAGGAGACGGGAGAGGAACATAATCGCTACCGGATTCCTATGAGTAATGAGATTGTTCTCAAGGGCCATAGTAAGGTAAAATTGTCATTTCAATTTGGTGAGAAAAATTCATGTTTGTGATGAACTCAAAAATATGAATTCGGCCCTTAATGATTTTCCGAAGAGGGGGAGAAGTAATGCTTTTCTGCTTTGCTTATTATTGTGTGGCTTAATGCTAGCTTGTAAGATTCATATTGAGAATCATTTCCATGTTGGTGCTCCAGATTGTTTCGGCTCTTGCTATTGATCACTCTGGGTCTAGAGTTCTTTCCGGTAGTTATGACTACACAGTGCGCATGTATGACTTTCAAGGGATGAATTCTCGTTTGCAATCATTTCGGCAGTTCGAACCATTTGAAGGTCACCAAGTTCGGACTTTAAGCTGGAGTCCCACTGCAGATCGCTTTTTGTGTGTAACTGGTTCTGCTCAAGCTAAGGTAATTCTGCAGATTGTTATCTGTTTGTCTCATCATTGATTTTATTCCAGTATGTGTTAAACTCATCATGTTTTTCTTTGTTTGCATTGTAGATATATGACCGAGATGGACTTACTTTAGGTGAGTTTGTAAAGGGGGACATGTACATTCGTGATTTGAAGAATACCAAGGGCCATATATCTGGGTTGACTTGTGGAGAGTGGCATCCTAAAGCTAAGGAAACAATTTTAACTTCCTCAGAGGATGGATCATTGCGTATGTGGGATGTTAATGATTTCAAAAGTCAAAAACAGGTTTGTATGTTTTTTGTAACTCACCTCTGTTCAACATTATGACATATAGATGGACATGACATAATTTTATGTTTTTTATTCATATACTTAGATAATATATATAGCTTCTTTCTATGCTCCCCAAACGAGTGGAAAAACAAAAAACCACTTTGGGAGAGTGACTGATAGAGGCTTTTGGACGACAATGTAATAGTATCTGAAAGCAAATAAATGATTTTTTTCTGTACATCAATAATTTTTATTGCTTAATGGGACAGCAAAAATGAATCTTATGCATGGTTAATGATGCTGCTTCCAATCTCAAGTGTGCATATGGGTTTCATTGACTTCTAAAACTCAAACTGTTGTATAAATAGGTGATTAAACCAAAGCTTGCTCGGCCTGGAAGGATTCCAGTTACCACTTGTGCTTGGGATCATGAAGGAAAATGCATCACTGGTGGCATTGGAGATGGTTCTATACAGGTTTATGCCTGTGTTGTTTTATAACTTTCTTTGTGATGAATGGCAAATTTTGGGATTGTTTTATGCATTACATCAGCACCCTATTTCTTCTTATGTCCTCAAATTCTTTGCTGGACATTCTCCCCCATTGCCTGGCCTCAGTTTTCTCACTTTTTGCTTAATTTACTCTTGCAGTTGTGGAACCTTAAGCCAGGATGGGGAAGCAGGCCAGATATGCATATTGAGAAAGCTCATTTGGATGATATCACCGATCTGAAATTTTCTAGTGATGGGAAAATTCTACTCTCAAGAAGTTTTGATAGTTCGCTGAAGGTAGTAAACAAAATTCTTAGAGCCTTTTGCTGTTTAATTTTTTCCATCTAAATATGTTCTTGTATGGTAAATTTTGAAATGTATGTCAGGTTTGGGATCTGCGGAAAATTAAAAGCCCTCTTCAGGTGTTTGGAGATCTTCCCAATCACTATGGTCAAACAAATATTGCATTTACTCCCGATGAGCAGCTTTTCTTTACTGGAACATCTGTTGAAAGGGACAGCACGACTGGAGGTTTGCTATGCTTTTATGATCGCATGAAACTTGAACTTGTTTCAAGAGTTGGTATTTCCCCAACTCTCAGTGTTGTGCGATGTGCTTGGCATCCAAAGCTAAACCAGGTAAACTATATGGCATTCCTGTCTAATTGATCATCTTTCTACAGAGACTTGGAAGTGCCAAAATAATGCAGTACTAGATTGTTTTATGTGTGAGCACATGTGCAAAGCCCAATCTATCAGACTCCGTTATTCTTGTTGTCCGCCTAACCAGCGGGCATTTGCAACTCCGTACTTTCACTTTGTACATCAATTCTTGATTACTTGCATGCACAAAAGTGAGAAAGTATGCTAAATTTCTCCCTGCTTTATTAATTAAAGATCTTTGCAACAACTGGAGACAAACACCAAGGAGGAACTCATATATTATATGATCCAACCATCAGCGAGAGAGGAGCTCTTGTATGTGTTGCACGTGCACCCAGGAAAAATTCCTTGGATGATTTCGTGGCACAGCCTGTCATTCATAACCCTCATGCACTGCCCTTGTTTAGAGATCAGCCAAGCCGTAAGCGTCAGAGAGAGAAGATACTAAAGGATCCTCTTAAATCCCATAAGCCTGAACTTCCCATAACAGGACCAGGTCATGGTGGGAGACTTGGCACAAGCAACGGAAGCTTATTGACGCAGTATCTTCTCAAGGTAATGTCCCCATTGTTTCTACTTCTATCCTCCCCGTCCCTTTTGTTCTTTTTCTCTGCATTGAAATTTGAAAGACAGAGCCAGTGGATGAAAGAAACTGACGTGTGTTTGAAACCATTACAGCAAGGGGGAATGATGAAGGAGACATGGATGGAGGAAGATCCAAGGGAAGCTATATTGAAGTATGCAGACGCGGCAGCAAAAGATCCAAAGTACATTGCTCCAGCGTATGCACAAACACAGCCAGCACCTGTCTTTGAAAAGTCAGATTCAGAGAATGAAGATGAATAATCCAATGTGGGCAATGTAATATCATTTGCTACTTACTTACCAGGAAATGAATATGATTGGCATGTCTCTTTTTTTAGCAGACTCTCTGCTTCTCTATTCTTGTTTAGCTGGTTTCTTTCATCATTTAACCATAAATAAATTGCCCTATTCATTGAAGAAGCCCTTAAAAACCAAATAAATAAATAAAAATAAATTGCAATGGATTGAAGTGGCAACGACCAGACAAAGTCACGCTTAGAAACTGTCTCTTGAACACATAATTCTGATTTGATTAAGCCTAAAAGCTTGTTTACTGATTTCTTTCACTGAATTACGTTTCTACCACTGAATTTTTAGCAACTATATATATATTTTTTTTATGTTTAGTTAAGGTCGGAGAGAGATTTTAACAAGAAGTGAATGTTACCTATGATTCAGCAATCCAACGTGTACCGATTGATGCCTGGGCGAACGACGTCGTCGACCCTAGGTTTTTCGGGCACAAACTGTACTGAGGATGTCCGAGGGCACAATCGTAAATTCGTTCCCGGCTTACAGGAGAGTGGCTAACGATGGGAATGCAGCGGCGCGTCGTGCTCTTTCGGCTCTATTTGTGGCTGCGACGGGCCAATGCCAAGTTCTGAAGAGCGTGGAAAAATAGAATAAGATTGAAGAAAAAGAAGAAGGAAAAAACACTAATAAATAATGGCGCTATGGATGGAAACGGGTTCGGAACCCAAAACCCAACGCGAGATTGAGGACCTTGAAGCTATTGCCGCCCTCAAAGAGTCTGCTGCTCTTGAGCTTAAGGTCTCTCTCTCTCTCTCGTTTTCTGTAAAACTGGTTATGGGTTTCTAGATTGAAGTTTTACTTGTTTTAAAGTAGATTGGCTTAGATAAAATGGTGCCAGCCGAAAAAAGCATATTTGTCAGAGACACGTATTCACATGATAGTGTGTGGATGCTGGGTAGATAACTGTAATTTTTATTTATACAGCCCCAGACCCAAAATTCTTGTTAATTTCTGCGTTTTCCTATCAAATTATTTTTAACGTTAGTTTTGATATTGGAAGTAAGCTTTTTGGCTTTGCCTATCATCAAGTTCTTGGATGAATCACTTGAGCTCATTTGTTGCAATGTGTACCCACTCTGTATCATTTGACTGGGAAATGCTTAAGGTCGCCGCCTGCCTGTCGCTTGTATTCGATACTCTTTTTCAGCCTTCACTGCTAATGTGGATTTCCTCAATGGTTATGGCCTTGAGATAGTTAATATCTTGTAAAGTCGTTGCTTTGGATCAAATGTTGGGAGGAGAGTTGGAATTTCATTTTTTTTTTTTTTTTTTTTTTGGTGAAACTATGATTGCCCTTTGAATTCTGATTGTTGTGCATGCAGGAGAAAGGTAACCAGTATGTGAAGATGGGCAAAAAGCATTATTCCAATGCCATTGATTGTTATACAAGAGCAATAAACCAGAAAGCTTTAAGTGATTCTGAGAACTCGATACTTTATTCAAATAGAGCCCATGTTAATCTGCTTCTAGGAAACAACAGACGTGCACTTATGGATTCTGAGGAGGCAATTAAATTGTGCCCAACTAATGTCAAGGTAGATTTCTTTTTCTTTCCTTTTCATTCTTCTTCTTTTCTCTTTCTTGGTCATGCTTTCTATCTAAATTTTATGTTATCTTTTACTCTCTGCTGAATCTGTTGACTTGAGCAGGCACTATATCGAGCTGCCAAAGCGTCTCTGTCATTGAATTTGTTGAGTGAGGCAAAATCTTATAGTGAAAGTGGACTTGAGCAAGATACAGGTAATGAAGAACTGAAAAAGCTGACCAGCAAGATAAATTCACTGAAGATCCAACAGGATAAGCATGAGGCTGAGGTTTCCATGGCTGTGGCAGAAGCTAAGGTTTGATACTTGGGGTTAGTCAAGCAACTCCTTGTTTGGAAATAAATTGGAGGCTCACATCCTTCTCTTTATTTGAACTATCCAGGCCATCCTTTCTGCAATTGAAGATAGAGGCTTGAAAGTTGGGAAGGCAATGTTTAGAGAACTTGTTGGATTAAGGAAACCTGAATTAGATAAAAACAAAGTTCTTCACTGGCCAGTTCTTCTTCTGTATGCAGAGGTCATGTCCAGTGACTTTATTGAAGACTTCTGTGAGATGGACATGTTTTCAGCTCATCTGGACTTGATATCCATTTTTGTAGCTTACCTGCTTTTATTTAAATTCTATGTAATATTTGTGGACTTGAATTTTTTGCTTGTTTCTATGTGATTCTGTGTAATCATGCTCGCATTCATACATGTATTTTTTGTTTAAGGTAGGTATGTGCAATATGCTTATGTCTGCCATACATTGATTTCCTTAGCTTTCAAACATGTTTTCAGAAGGTTGTCCCCCTCTGCCTTGGGATACAGAGAACAATTATACTCGTGAAGCTGTTGAATTATACTATGAGGTAACTTTTTTAAAATGTGTTTATTATGTGGTTTCCAATTATTCTTTGCACGTGTGTTTGTTGACCATCAAGTTTCAACTTGAGTGAGTTCCTTTGATTCCCATCCATGCAAAAAATTGGAGAGAGTTGTCATTTTCCAGTAGTGCTTCATCTCTATATCTTTTCAGTAGCATTTCTTTAACATTTAGCAGTTTCTGATCTTTTGTCTGTCTTATCAGTCTGGTACTGTAGATCATTTATCAAAGGCAAAGTTGCTTCATTATCTGCTAGAAGGAACAGCAGGTGCAAATACAGAAAGCATCAACGAAGAGAAGGATGGAGTTGAGAGTTATAGTCATGATATTTCTGCAAATGGTATGCATTTGAATGACATGGCAGTAACATATCTCCAGCATGTATCACTTTTATGCATTGATGATGTAATTTTTTTATGGCCTTTGGCTCCACCTCTTTAGAAAAAAGCTGTTGTGCTGCTACAATTATTATTCCCATTACTCTGATTTCCTTTTCTCCTTCCATTATCATGGCTTTAATGTGTAAACTAATCACTTCTGATATATCAAACTGTGACTTGGAAGACATTTCTTTTTGCTGGTTATCCTGCTTTTTATACCCTCTCTTCTTTAATACCTTGAGTATGTCCTGCAAGGTGCATTGGTACTCTACATTTATGAAATGCCTTTAAATTTTTTGTTCGGCATTCTCAGGCAAGGGCTCCTCCAAATGGGTAAAAGTAAATGAAAAGAGAGGACTGCTTGATGTTTTGAAAGAACCTGATTTTATTATCTCTGGGATTCCAGGTTTTTGCGCACTCTCTCTCTATTGGCAAAAAATAAAAGTCCTAGCTAGTTGGCTAGGTGTGATTTTATTTGCTCTGCAATTAGTTCTTACACAGGCAGGACCTGCCATCCTGCTTTACAATGCATCTCATTAGGCGACATCTACTTGCTTGCTTTCTCTGACTCAAGTTTAACTTCCGCATTTGCAGTTTTTTATGTTGTTTCAAAGCGCTCCCCATTCTATAAAGAGTTCAGGGCCGGTAAATGGGCTGTTCCAAGTCCAGCTGGAAGTTGTTAACAATGTGATTTCACATGCTAAGCAACCATAATTGATCAAGTTCACCCTGAGAAGCCTTGAGGTCGTCAAGGTCTCGCAAGTTTGGCAGGGAAGAAAAAGGGAGACCGAAATGGTCTCCGCGTGCCAGTGTTTCATTCTATCCAAATTCTTCCGGTGTCTTATCCAGGGAACTGAGCCTGAATGAAGAGATGCTGCTTTGCCTTGGTTCCCAATCTTGTATTCGATGCTTGTTTCTGCAGTTGAATAAAACATGTGTCTGCTGAAGTTTGTATTGTGGGAACACCTTCGGGTAATTTACATAATGATTTATTGCTTTCTTGGAGGGGCAATATATTTTTATGAAAATACTATTGTGGACACATATTCTAGTGGACACAACTAAACATGATATAGTTATGATATAATTAAATTATATAAAAATAAAATAAATTTTATATAAAATTCATATGATATAATTGATATAAATCATATTATGTTTGCAAGATTGTGTCTACCAAGTGGAGTTTATATTTTTTTTTTAATTAGTAATTAGCTATTAGAGAGTGTGTGCAGGGTTCTAGAGAGCTCGTGGCTCAAAACAATTTCTTTGAAAGTATGCATCTTTCTTTCTTTTACCAATGACTATATATATACAAAGAAAATTGATAAATAAATCATAGAATATCTCATAGAATAAATTATCGGGTAATGAAAAATGCTACAACGAGTGAATTTTTGAGACTTATATATATGCATTAGCCGCAGCAAATCTATGAAGGTCTTCTCCTTTTTTAAGTTTTACCCACTTCTTCTACTGACTCACATACGTAATAAATGCAGTCAAGGAGCCTTTTTCCGATAATTTCCTTCCAACCTATAAGGAAAGAGTTTCCAATGGTTTCTTTCTATTATAATTTCAACTTGTCAAAAAGGAAAAGAAAAGAAAAGGCCATGCCTTGTATCAACTGGAAATGCATTAAATTATCAACTAACTTGAGTTTTTAGACGCATTGGACGCAGCCAAGAAGTTTTTAATGCACTGTAACTTTGCAAGCGTACTCATTGAAGTTTCCATGTTTAATTTAAGAGTTATATATATATAAATTATTATTTTTGAATTTTGAAATTTTGCGTCTAAAGACACATAATTTATATTTTTTATTTTTGGTAAAAACCCACCTACTGATTTGAACTCTGTAATAGTCATTTTTCTCTCCCCCCCCCCACCAACAATTCTTTTCCCATTAAAATTTATCAAATACCCAATTTCTTTCCTTTTAGAAACATGGCATTAAATGCACTTGAGTAACTTCAGATAAATAGGCCAAAGGGGGTTTTACACGTTTTTCTTGTTAGGTCAAATCAGAGACCCATCTTGACAGGAAAACTTTTAATTTAATTTATAACGCTTTTTTTTTTTAAAAAAAAAAAAAGGGATTGAGAATCCGTATTAAAAAGGACAAATCAGTTCAGATTCTACGCTGTGTTTGGTGGGCGTTGCTCTCTTACTCAAACTGGGACATACATCAGAATCAGGAGCAGAAGTGTAGGGAAGACATCAAAAGCTTCGGTTCTGAAATGGCGGACCTCACCTGCTCCTCCGCTGACCTCGACAGACTACTGGGGGGTGCTGCCAATGCCACGGCTGCTGCTGAATACATTTGCAGCCGTTTTGTTGCTGTTTCCAACAAGTTTGATGACACAGCCCATGCTGTGGACAGCATTTACCTTCTGTTTTCAGCGTACCTTGTCTTTGCCATGCAGCTCGGTTTTGCGATGCTGTGTGCTGGCTCTGTCCGTGCCAAAAACACCATGAATATCATGCTCACCAATGTCCTCGACGCAGCCGCTGGTGGCCTTTTCTATTACCTTTTCGGCTTTGCTTTTGCGTTTGGAACCCCTTCTAATGGCTTCATTGGCAGGCATTTTTTTGGGCTTGAGGCCTTTCCTTCCCCTTCTTTTGATTATGATTTCTTCCTCTATCAGTGGGCTTTTGCCATTGCCGTTGCTGGGATCACTAGCGGTTCCATTGCGGAAAGAACCCAATTCGTGTCTTATTTGATCTACTCTGCCTTCTTGACTGCTCTGGTTTACCCAATAGTCTCGCATTGGTTCTGGTCAGCCGACGGTTGGGCCAGTCCTCTTAGGGCCAATAACCTTCTGTTTGGATCTGGGGTTATCGATTTTGCGGGTTCGGGCGTTGTCCACATGGTTGGAGGCATTGCTGGATTATGGGGTGCGCTCATTGAAGGCCCCCGTGTTGGAAGATTCGACCATCATGGCAAGCCTGTGGCTTTGCGTGGACATAGTGGAACCCTGGTAGTTTTAGGGACATTCTTGTTGTGGTTCGGCTGGTATGGTTTCAATCCTGGTTCATTTCTGAACATCCTGAAGGCTTATGGAGACGATTCTTATTATGGTCAATGGAGTGCCGTTGGTAGAACTGCGGTGACCACAACTCTTGCAGGCTGTTCTGCTGCACTTACCACTCTCTTTGGCAGGCGCTTGCTATCTGGCCACTGGAACGTCATCGATGTCTGCAATGGATTGCTTGGTGGTTTTGCGGCAATTACCTCTGGCTGCTCGGTTGTTGACCCGTGGGCAGCCATCATTTGCGGGTTTGTTGCTGCCTGGGTCCTGATTGGGGCTAGTAGTCTCGCAGAGAAACTGAAATATGACGATCCCCTGGAGGCAGCACAGCTTCATGGAGGGTGTGGTGCGTGGGGCATTATCTTCACTGGATTGTTTGCCAAGGAATCGTATGTTAAAGAGGTTTATCCTGGGAGGTCTGGAAATCCACATGGACTGTTCCTGGGAGGTGGTGGAAGGCTCTTGGCAGCTCATGTTGTCCAGATTCTGGTTATTACAGTGTGGGTGAGCGTGACGATGGGGACATTGTTTTGGATTCTGCACAAATTGAAGCTTCTTAGGATCTCAGCGGACCAGGAGATGGCAGGATTGGATGTGACAAGCCACGGTGGACTGGCGTATGCGTATTATGATGAATCTGAGAAAAATACAGTTGTGGTTACTGCTTAGGTTGATCATTTGATGCTGATACAGTCAAAATCCTAATATTCCATTCGGCTAGTGCAGTTCAACTCAGTGTAGCTGTTATGTCAACGATTGTTGGGTTTGTTATGAGCCGATACGGTGCATTATAACTTCAAATTGGAAATGAACGAATGCTGAATCATGGAGGGTTTGTGCTTCTTTTTCTTTTGAACATCTCTCATTATAGTACAAAAGCCATCTAATGTCGGTAACCTCAGAAACTAGTGCCTTTTTCCATTCCAGTGTTAGTTATAATTGTTTCAAGCTATAAATCTTAATGTTGATTGATTGCAGTCAATAGCAAAAGCAAAGGACTATCATTCATCATTTTCTTATTACAATCAGTGTTCCCCCACTTCCACTTCCTCTGTGTTCCAAACTGCTCCGAAGATTGTTTCTGAGTAGACGCATTGCAAATTGCCTTTCGAAAATGGTTTCAGTGAAAACACCAGACACAAGTAATGGGGTCATGTCATATAGACCTCAAATGGAACAAACTTATATTTTTAAAACGGGATTTATAGAAATTAGTACCATTAATCAAAAAGCAGGCAGTGCCATGAAAGGATTTAAATAAATAAATAAAAAATAATAATAAAAATAATAAAAAAGCACCAGTAATTGACAATCAGAAGATAATAAGAACTTCAAGTTACGGTACAACTTTTCTAAGAACATTTATTTATTTGGTTAATTAGAGTCCGACAGGGACTCAATTGTATAACTGCGTTCCTTCTGGCACCTGGGCCCCCTTTTTGTAGTTAGAACGGCGTGCGATGCTAAACTTTCTAACGATTTTGTAGTTACACCGGACAATTACTGGAGGTCTAAAGTGGGTCAGCCCACATCCGGTCCGAACCGGCCTACTACCATTTTTTGTTTTGGGGGGGGGGGGGAGGACGCGCACGTGGCTGGAAGGTTACGCCGGCCAGCTTTCTTTTCATTTTTGTTTTCCTTTTTCCGGCTTTTATTCGGAAAACAAAATTGAGCGACTACTTTTTCTTTTCCTTTCTTTTCTTTAACTAAAATGGGAAAGCATGGAGGGCGGTGCTGCTTAGCTCTACCAAATTAGTAAAGTTGGAATTAATGCTTGCATGTGAATAAATCTTTTAATTACTAAACTACAATCAACCAACATGATATCTGATTATTAATTTTTATTTTTAAATATTCGAGACCTTTTGTTAACCCTTTTAACTTATCATATATAATTCATCAATTTTTTTTTTCTAATTAATATAAAAATACATTATCATCCTACTTTAATATGGATATGTTAAATTTTAAATGAGAATATATAAATTATATAATTAAAAAAATATATTAAAAATGAGAAAAATTAATAAATAATATAAAAATTATAAATTTAATATTTTAAAAATTTAAGTTAAAATATTATATGTGAGTCCACCCATCATACTTTAAACAGAACATCCATATCCTCAAAATTTCATCAGTTCATATTCTCCAACCCACAAAATTCTACAATGCAGAAAATGTTTGATTGCAATCACGCGTAAATTGTTATATGCTTTTAAAATCCGCATGTGTCACGGGGTCCACAACACAGAGACAAAAGAAGCAAGACATTCAACAGCTAAGAGCACATCAAAAGACACGTTACGGAAATCAAACTGACAGAGATAAAGCGATCCCCAAGTCAGAAAAAAAGAAAGAAAGAAAAAAAAAAAAAGGTTATATCCATCAATAAAAAAATTTATATTGCTTGGCCAATTTAAAAGTTCAGCTAATTAAACAGCCAAATGGCGAGGGTTGAAACATACCCTTTGTCCTTTTTAGCATTAGAAAGTCTACTGTAACGTAGATTAATATTTACTTTTATGAAATGGTAAGTTGGATTTTATTTTATTTTATTTTATTTTATTTTATTTTATATTTTTTCGACCTTCTCTAGCTTGGATCAATTGATGGACGGAGCATTTATATTTTTATTCATAAGAACAGGAGGGAATGGGACAGCATTGTGGTTGTGGAGACGGCAAGTAAGTCTTATAAATAACGATCGGTTGAGAAACGAGACCATGGCCGTCCGATAATTTATTCTAACAATCTTTCAGATTTGTCCATTTGGTTGCATGCATTCAATACACCGATGAAAATCATACAACTTTTTTGTTTTTTTTTTTTATAATTTAATTTAACAAAATAAATAAAAACACAACTCAATTCTCACTCATCATCATCATTTCGAATGAAAACGTTATTAGTATTTAATCTGGTTAATTTAAATTAATAATAAATTATACTAATTTGTAGTGATACAAAATTCTTTATATTTTGATTTAAAATGGTATTTGAGGCGATTCGTATTTTATTTTTTATTTTGCAGTTAATTAATTTATGATATTATTTCATTTTTGTAAATTTCTAACAATTTATACAATTTTATTTAAGTGATCCAAAATATTGGAAATTAGGGTATAAACTTTTTACTCTTTTTGCTGAGCCATTGTAAAAGGACTCGTGTTGTTTTCCCTTCTTTTATTATTATTTTTTAAATTTATTTCCTTTTCTGGGCAATGACTCGGTTCATTTTCTTTTCCCGTTCCGTTACGGCCGAAAGGAGAAACAAACAGACAAAAAAAAAAGAACAATAGTGTTCTGTCTGATCTTTGAACGCGAATCTGCACGTGGGAGTTTAGGATCGAATACGACCGAGCCCATCATAATTATTGAGGTTTAGCGGGTGGATCCATGCGCCTGGCACGCGGTGCGAGTATCTTAAAGACGGTGAAACGTGGCGAGAGCATGCTCTGTAGCCTCGTTGCCACCTGTTAAGGTTTCACATCCCGTTAATCAGGTCAACGCTTTTCCCCCCCCCCCCCGCGGGTCACAGCGGACTTTGCTTTGCGCCTCTGATTGGAAAGGTCTTTAATTCCTTCTTTAACGCCTCCACAGTTGATGTCACTACTAACTAACATTACCATTTTTTCTTTCTTTCTTTTTTCTTTTAAAAAAAGAATTATCAAAACTATATATATATATATATATATATATATATTTAATTTATAAATTTACAACAATAATAATTGAGTTATTGCATCTTGCTGCCAACAAATTGTGTTGGTGAATTTTTAACAGTAACGTATTATGTTGCTGCTAACTATAAATTTTATTTTTTTATAATTAATTCTTACTGTCATATGTCATATGAAAAAAAAAGAAAAAAAAAACTCGGTACATCTTAATTTAGCTAGTTTTGAACTTGTTTCCATAACAAGATTATATTCAACTTGCCGCATAATTCTTGTTGAGATAATTATAGTCTTTCTTGAACTGTTTTATTATGATTTATGACATTGCTTTGGTGTGGCAAAAGAAAAAGGGAATGCAAAATTACTAAATAAATAATAAAAAAAAACTAATTAATTCAATCACCTTGATAAAACTCTTGAAGGAATTTTAAATTCAGAGTATTACTATGCAGTAACACACAAAAAATAATATTAGAATAATAATAAAAAAAGGAGGAGTAATATAATAATTTTTCTACATTTTTCATTTATTATTATAATTATATCGTTTCTTAAAGGTTACTATTTAATTTTTCTCTTAAATGTAATGCCCTCAATTTTCCATCTTACTATATGTAGCATCTTGTTTCTATGGGTATCACCCCATAGAAAAAACTACAGTGAAATTCGTCAATTTGAGAACAAACTATATCTGGGAAAGTGGCATAACACAAAGTGGCAAAACTCTCGAAGAAGCTTCGAATTTAATTCCCTCAAATCCAAATAAAATATGAACTTTAATTCTAATGAACAGAAAAATATAGTATATTAATAATAACTAAGATGCAATATTCATTACTGTAAAGAAATTAGCCAAAGAATGGAAAGAAAATTAAACCTTTTTTTTTTTTCTTTTTTTCTTTCTTTCCTTGTTATAAGAAGATTCCTAGGAAAATTGTGCTGTTAATAAATGGATAAACATATCATTAACATGGATTTTAGGGCAAGGCGATTGAGAGTGATGATGACATGGCATGATTTGATAGGTCAAAGTTAATAATAATGAGGAGGGAGCAGCACCGTTCCATTCCATTCAAAGCCCTTGCCTATCTATATATATCATCTTATCCTTCAATTTCCTTCCATGCTGAAAAAGAGTTAATATATTCCCCTTCTTTCTTTCCCTTAGTCCACGAATATATATATACTTCTTCAGCAGCTTCTTCTTAAGCTACCTGTATTCTGCTTACAGTTTTCAAATGGCTGAAAACCTAAGAATCGTCGTTGAAAAACACCCAACACAGTCCAGACTCAATGAGCTAAACATCAAGTGCTGGCCCAAGTTAGTCTCTCTCTCTCTCTCTCTCTCTCTCTATATATATATATATATATATATATATATATATATATATATATATATCTTTAGATATCTACAAATATGCAAATATATATATTGGTTGAGTTCTTGGGGTTTTTTTTTCTTGAAAAAAGGTGGGGTTGCTCGCCAGGGAAATACCAGCTAAAGTTTGATGCAGAGGAGACATGTTATTTGTTGAAAGGGAAGGTGAGAGCATACACAAAAGGGTCGTCAGAGTTTGTGGAGTTTGGTGCAGGAGACCTTGTGATCATACCAAAAGGGCTCAGTTGTACTTGGGATGTGTCTGTTGCTGTTGATAAATACTACAAATTTGAGTCAACTACATCTTCTTCTTCGTCTTCTATGACTGTTGCTACTGCTGCTGCTGCTGCTACTTAGTATTGTTTCACTATATTGACTGATTTCTTATTGATTTGCTTTCTTGTAGTAATTTGATCCTGTTATTCTTTGAATACGAGCATTCACTATAGATGCCTCTCTCTTGGGTTCTTCTTGTGTTTCTTTTTTTAGCTTGTAGATATGGGCATGAATTAATTAATGAAGGCTCCCTTTAGTCAAAGAAAGAAAAAAACCACTTGCTCCCCATTCAAACGAATCTCCTTTTTGCATCCTTACGCAAGCTTTTAATGTTCCTTTGACTGGTCAACCTGTTCTTGATCCTTCGTCTATTTATTCTTTTTTTTTTTTTATGTCTGTCATGTTTATTTACTTGATTTTATTTTATTTTAATGTAGTAATAGACACCTGATTTTATCTCTTTCGGAATTAAATTTTACTTAAATTTTTTTTATTGGGTCTCATTTAATTTTATTTTTTTAACATTCGATATTAAATTAATTTAAATATTTTTTTTTAGGGACAGATTAAAATATCTCCTTGTTTCTAACTTCTTTCTCCGAGTGCTTGTGATGGAAGAAAATGCTTTCTTTTCTAAAGAATGATTTTAGAGACGCCCGTCTTGTGCTTTTGTCAATTGGACACATCCATGTGCTCTACTACACTTCCTTTTTTCGGTGCCACTGCTAACATTTTAATCACCAAAAATAAAAATAAAAAATTTCCCGATTGTTTTTCTTCAGCTCGCAATGGCAGAAAGTAGAGAATAAGACGCAAAGCAAGTGGAATTAAAATTAACCCTTTATGTTTTGACAAAGTTTTCGTAAAGTATAATAACGCTGTATCTGAAAACGGCAACTGTTTAGCATGAAACTGAATTTTACTGATGAGTTGGGCCATTTAACAGTCTCATCCTCACCCTAACAACGGATTCATATAGAGAGGGCTATTCGAATAGGCTAGAGTTTTACTTACTAAAGACAGTGTCTCTTATCATTAAAAGAGAAGGGGAAAAAAAAAAAAAAAAAAGGAGGAGGGGGGGGGGAATTGAATAAAATTTAAGCATAGATTGGCAACATAAATTATGTGCTGTTGCTTGCAAAAGTCAATTCACCGCAATCGTTTCCACCATCTGCAACTCTTAACAGGTTGAGCTTAAATTAATACCACAATACTGCTGTATATAAAAGAGAGAAATTGACATTCCGCACATTGAGACTAAAAACTGAGAAAATTCAGAAGAGTTTATCCATGTTACTCCATAAATGAGTCAATCCATGAAACTAAACTAAATCCAGGCACACAGTAAAACACAAAATGTGATTATTTGGTGTGGATCGAGAACCAGACCATTCCGGTGAAGATTACAAATGAATGCCAAGCCAGATTACTCAACTGGCACCAGCTGATGTCCTGCAAATTTAGAAGCAGAATTAGTGTTGCGTTGGAGCTCAAAATCATAAGATCACAAGCTTTTATTCCGAGTAAATTACCACTGATTGCTAAGCATGTTAAATACAAGAGCTCTAGCAGCCAATTAGAGGTTACTGAACAACAGGAAAGTGCTTTCTTACAATGAACTTCTTTCCATTGCGCCGAAAAGAACAATTTCACTTTTTTTTTTTCTTTTTCTTTTGGTGGTTGAGGATGGTTTTAATTGGATAATGAAGAGGGAAAACCTGAAGCAAAAATTTTTAAGAAATACAAGATCACAAGCTTTGTATCAGTTGGGTAATGTACATTTCAGTAAATAACTAGAATACAATATGCAGATTCTGCTGGTTGAAGTCAGTGTGTAGCGCCAGTGGTTAGCCCCATCCCCAAATCAGTTATGATCAAAGTTCCTGTGGAACACCAAAGAATTTTTTCAATAATTAAATGCATCCATCATTGATATCAAAATAACTTCTACCTTATAATCAACTTAGGCCCTTCTGCTTATTTTCTCAGAAAAACAGTGAAATATTGATGTTACAAATCTTAAATTCAAATGCATACTTGTTCGGTTGTTCTTGAACATAGAATAGGGTTCTTACCATACACTCTAAGCAAATTGGCATGTTTTGTCAAGAGAAGTTTGGTGATGGGGTTCCTAGCATTCGGCCTGTAATCAGCAGTAAAACATCATAAATTTCTCATCTCAAGCCAAACAAGTTGAGCACTAGGAAGCAGATGCATAATACTTTATCATCTACATTTGAACCAAAAGCCATAGGCCTTTTGTAGTATTGTGGATCAACAAAGAGTGGGTTCTAACTTTCACATCCACTTTTGAATCTTCTTTTATGATGTTAACTTTTCATCTTTCAACTAATAAAAATCTTACAAAAGTTGCTTTTGTTTCAAGTCCAGTCACCTACATATATTAGGAAAAGGAGCCATACATAAAACTATGAATGTATCACCCAACCATGGATAATTCTAAAACAATAACAAACACTTGTGCAAAAACACAAATAAAAACAGTAAATACAGCAGTCCTTTTGAACTATTCTACCTCAGTCAAGTTACCCTCAGCAAGGTAATTTGGGCCCGTGCAATTTACATCATGAGCACCATCAAAGTGTAGAACCCTAAGCTTCCCTTCCTGCATTTACATAAAAAAAAAGTGCTGTGCACAGAGAGAGAGAGAGAGAGAAAGAGAGAGAGAGAATATGCAAATGTTCACAAAAAATGCACACCTTAGTACCATATACAAGACCTCCCCCAGCAAAAGGATGAAAGCAAGCAACATTGACTTCATCCTCTGCACTAGGGAGCACCCTCACAAGTTCCATGTCTGAAACTCTGTACACCTAATGATAAAAACAAAGCAATATGTCATTGGATACCAACAAGAATCATAGTCTATCAAGAAGTGATGTACTACAAAGCACTTTTAAGCCTAATGAGTCTGCATGTTGGGTCTCCGTGTAAAAGCCACAGAACAGATAAAGGGAGAGATATGATTACTCTGAAATAGTAACTTAGCATTGGGCCTCAAGCCCTCCAATGTACCCAAAGAAAGGAAAAAAGACATGATTACAGTTTAACCACATAAGTGCCTCCGGTTTTTTATCCATATCCACAGCCCAATCATAGATTATATTTGATGGTTATCTCAATCAACATCTTCACTGAATTGTCCAATGTATCCTCCTACTGAAGATTCCACTCTTGTAAGAATAAAAATGGTCACATCAAAGCTCAGCAATCCATGAAATAAAGCAGAACTGAGCATCCTTCTATCAATTCAATCATAAGCTATAAGCAGAAGTTAGAGTATAAACTCTTATCACTTATTTACAACGTATTGCAAAAACAACAATCTTACAGACTGAAAAATGATGGGAAATGGAGGGAAAAAAAAAAAAAAAGTCTTGCAATTTCCTAAGCTATAAAAATGAGTGTGGGCAAGAATATGAACTCTCACCTCCAGAACTGTGTAAATAGGTGATGTTGTTTCCCCATCAATAACAATGCTTCTAAGAAGTGATCCATGACGTCGACCATAAGCCAGTAGTATATGCTCAGAAGTGGGTGAGAACTGTGAATCCAACAAAAGGTACATCCCAAAGTAACATTAAGT
Source organism: Kandelia obovata (assembly GCA_021464305.1). Lineage (NCBI taxonomy): Eukaryota > Viridiplantae > Streptophyta > Magnoliopsida > Malpighiales > Rhizophoraceae > Kandelia > Kandelia obovata. Next base: position 4,391,533 of record CM038482.1, read on the forward strand.
CAATGAATAAAAACTAGAAGATCAAACAGAGGTTGAACGATGATAGCTATCAACAAGAGCACAGCAATGATATCTGAATAAACCATACATTGCAACTACTTTTTGCACTACTGATATCTGAATAAACCATACATTGCAACTACTGATGACAGCCCCATTTATGTTCTTGGCTGATATGACTTGAATTACCACCCCTTATGCGTCCATCAAGAATAGCCAAAAGCATTAAAATTAAGCCCACTAATGCAACATGACAGAACTCAGAGACACGAGGTTTTATCTTCTGATGTGGAACACACAGATTAAATTAACAAGAGGCCAAATTATTTTGTAAGGATGTGAAAGAAAAATTTCTAGTGACAGCATAACAGATGATGCCACAATGATAACATATAAAGGTCCTTCAATGTATCACAAGAGACTGACCTGAATTGAAGTCAAACAATGAGCAGCTCTAATTGCCCGGGATGCAAGTACTGAACCAAAACTGACCAAACAAAACAAACTCTTTTATACATAAAAGGTTCCACAGATATCTAGAGAGTCAAAATTTAATGAGTTTAATTGAACTTTACGTTGCCTCCTCCAGAGAATATATGCGAAGCTCATACATAACTTGGTGTGCTGAAATTGGGTGCCGTGTAGGGGAGGTTGAGATACTGGTATCTTGATGAATCAAGTTATGTAGTCCAAGTTCAGTATCCATATGAGGGAGCATGCATGCAACGCATGCAGCTAGATATCTTCCACATGGAGAAAAATGGGCGCCCATTTCACTGCAAAAACAGTTGCAAATGAAGCTACAGAGGACAGACACAACAAAAGCCAGAAGATACACAAAACCAAGAGGCTTCACCAAGCTGAGAATCACATCTTAAATATAAAAATTCAAAAAGAATGTGACAACAAGATACTCATGGAACAAGATTAATCCCATCAAAGCCATGGTGAAAAAAAGGTTACACTTCAAATATCAAGAAGCAGATAATTTCCAACATGCCACTATACTACACAATTAAGCATCAAATTTGAACTTCTACTTGCCTACAAAGGACAGCATGTGGAATGGTTAAACGGCATTTTTCAGAGTTGAGGGGCGCACAAGGATGCTCAACATCATGAGACCACACTCTGAGCTTTACAGTGCAAGGTAACTCTGCAGCTGCTGCAGCTGCCAGAGATGTGGCAATCTCAGAATGGATTCTATTAAAAATAGGCTGCGTATCGGCTCCATTATGCTGCAAATTAATAGGAGGTGTGCTCTCCCCTGTTTCAGGTACAGATAGGTGTGAATGTGAATTGCGAATTCGCAAGCCGGATCTCCCAGAAACACCTGAAAGGCTAGTGCTACCAGGCATTGGTAAAGAAGCCACTGCAGCCTCCACATTCTGAGTAGATGTGTAAGTGGAGGAAGAACCTGTATATTGAGCTGAATATTCATAATTACCACCATTAGGAGGAAGTGCAGCTGAAACACCAGCCTGGTTTTGACCCATTAACCATCCTTGCAAAAAAGGTCGTTCCCACCATGTTGTGTCTCTGGAAGATGAAGATTGATTCAGTTGTCTGAAATTTGTAGAATGTTGATGACCAGAAAGTTGTCCAAAAGCCCCACCCAAAGCACTGCTGCTGGCAAAAATACTTGGGCTAGTAGAGTTTGCCTGCTGCTCTTGCCCAACAGGTTGCATTTCATCTGTGTCCATTGCATCTTCTCTGGTGCCTGAAACACCAGTTCTCATTCCATTAGGCAAAGCATTGCTTGTGGTCCCTACCATGCCAGGATATGTATCCATAGGAGGCACCAAGCTATGATAGTTCTCTGCTGCATTTGCATCTATTGGAAAGATTGCTGAGGCAGAAGGATCTACTTGCATTGTAGTAGAGCCAACACGTCTATTAGTATCTACTCTATCTTCACCAGAAAATGAAGGCATGAACAAAAATGGAAAGGACACAAGGGGTAGTTCAGCAGCCAAACTAACACGATCAGTGGACTGAACATTTGTAACATAAACAGCCGGAGGAGGATATTTCAGATAACCGGGAGATGTTGCAAAAGTCATTGATGAATCTGAGTCAAGATCATTCACCTGCATATCAGTCCAATGATGTAAACCACAGGATAGCACAACTAAATAATAAAATATACCCCGCATAAATTATTCACCTCAGCAGTCAGGAGGAATGGAGCAGCATGTGGGTGAAAGTGTACAGCTCGAAGAGAACGTCTCGTCTTCAACACAATGGTTGGTGAAGAGGCCTCCCCTCTCTTATTGTAGTGCCATATATACAACTGACAAATCATATGAATGTTATGTTAAACAGAAAATTCTGTCTCAATCTTTAGCAGAGTAAGGGAAAAGAAAAACTAATGAAGCAAGATTTAACTGTATTACAAGGCCAGATTCAACACCTTGTGACCAGATGCAACAGCAAGAAGCTCTCCTTCAGCGTGGAAGGCAATGGAAGCAATAGGACGATCTGTGAGGAAACAAATCCAATGATTAGATACACAATATGTCAAAAATTTTTGCCTACCATAATGAATAACAACAATAGCAGAAGGAGTACTAAGAGCAATTTAAACATGACTTAGAGCTGTAATTACAGAAATCACGAGATCCGATACATTCTGCCGTGTTTGCATTCCATAAGCGAACCTCATAATCCAAGCTCCCACTTGCAAGAATTTTCGGATGCAGTGGATGGAACCTAACCTGTATAATTAGCACTTCAATGTACACTTAATAATGCCCAAAAGAAAAATCCACTGATGAACAACAAGATAAGATTTTGCTATGGAAGACTGATGTCTTTAAAAAGAGGTCTTATACACCAAAAAAGTACCTAATATTTCAAAAACTGTACAATTGGGCTTCTCTCTCTCTCTCTCTCTCTCTCTCTTACACACACACACACACACACACACCATTCTTTTTGTACAAGAGGGAGCAGGGTTATTCTGGTGTTTGTGGTTGGTGGTGATTATAGTAGCATTTCTTGGAATTTGGTGGGGGTTGGGTTTTTCCAGATGGTGGTGTTTCAGCAGCAGTAGCACTGCTGTTTTGATGACGGTGGACAGGTATTCAGCTTGCCAAGTACATTCAACAGCAAGTTAGTTTACCATTACAGTACCCAATAATTACCATGTGATTTTGGGTCTCCGTGGGTGTAGAGATTAAGACATAGTAAGAATCCCAGCCCCAGGCTTCCTCTGTATGTTAATGATCGGTATAAAAACATATATGTCCTGAGGCCTAATGCAAGCAATGTAGATACTTCCAGTGCAACGATACCTTAGGCAACATTAAAGTGCTAAACTAGCCAATACTTGATTTCTTATTTTAAACACTATTAATTCATGATCAAGGAGACAAGTGAATACATAGTTCCTGACATCCAATGAAAGAAACAAGCCTATGTACAGCAGCTTAAGATATTATCCTCCAAAAAAAGCCAACAAATGGAAGAAGGCTTATCGATCTACCTTGGCTAATTATTTCACAAGAACATGTTTCGCATAAAATTCATCATATAGTTGTTGGCCAGATATGGGAAGAGCCAACAAAGTCAGCAATTCCTTAGTGCATGACTAAAAATTTCAAATTGTAACTCACCACCCAGGGAGTCCTCCGATGGCCACTTAACACCTTTAAGCAATTTCCAGTATAACAATCAATTATCTTCACGGTGTGGTCACCACTGCAAGTATGACAATGAGAGTGACAACAATCATTCATTGACAAATAACCACAAAATATGGTAGAGCATGGCTAAACTTACTGTGTAGAAGCAAGTGTTCTCCCATCAGGACTAAATGCTGCTGCAATAGTCGACCTTGGAGGGGGCATGAGGGGACAATACTTGGCAGATAGATACTGCAATGACTCTGCCTCAACCCTAAAATAAAAACAAACAAATCCACAAATGAGATGAACAACACAAAAAAAAAAAAAAACTTCAAACAATATTAGCCCATGATCGAAAACACCGGAGATACCATGATATAAGCCCGCATTTTGCGTCTCTTGTTGCTTCGCTTTTGGGCATCGATAACAAATTAGCATTCAATTGAGATACTTGTCCCCATCGCCTTTTCGGGACATGTCTCGTTTTTGGACAAATCTCTCGCCGCACTAACAAGCACAATACATTCCTACTACTACAATTCAGACAAAACATAGAAAGTAATGCATTAGACAACTCACATTTAAATAAAAAAAAAAATTTCAAAAACCCCAAGAATCGAATTCTAACTTCAAGCAACATAAAATGTAAAATTAATCCGGACCTTGATCCAATTCCAACTTGCGTGTTAATTAAATCCAATTGCGAAATAATCATGATTATAGCTCCATGATAATCCGATTAAAACCCTCCACATATCACAGTATCCCAATTCAAAAATCGGAAAACCATAAAAAAAAAAAAAACAGGCTCTTGAAATTGGACCTGTGGAGTGGATCAGTAGACGCCGAGGATTGCATCGAAACTTGATCGAGCAGCGAGGAATGTCCTGTCATATCGTCAATTTTACAATTCAAGTTCATATGGCAAGGATCAGGTGCTTCAAGCACAATACCATTTTTCTTTTCAACACAAAAACGAAAATAATAAATAAATAAATAAATAAAGGCAAAGCCGAAGAATTGGAGATGAGCAAAATTTTTAATAAACCCTAATAATCCATTGCTTTAGAATTTGAGTCTCTTTTTCCGTCACGAACAAAGAACGCAGATCGATCGATCGAATATGTCTGGATAGGTAATAGAAGCGCCCCTCTGCGTAAATTTGGGGTTTGAAATTGAAATGTCAGAAAAAACTAAATACAGAAAGCTAAACGCCTGTATGTATGGATTAAAACTAATCAATTATTTTCTACGGATAGGAATACTTTTTCCGGTAATTATCCTACGTATCATCTTACCCTTGTTGACAAAAATACCCTTCCAACTGATTTATTTAACAAAAATTATTTAACCACCTGTCACATCAGTTTCCTAACTATAAATAAATGAAAGTAAGCACATTCAGTTTTAGTTTTGATTTTGTTTTTTTTTTTCTCTTTATTTATTTACAATTTAAGTTTTTTTTTTTTTAAAGTCATTCATATCTTAATAAATAGAATGCAAGATGTAAGAAAGAAATTATTTTTATTTATATGAAGAAAAAAGAGAGAGAGAGAGAGAAAAAAAAAAGTTTTATGAGTCTAATCCCAAAGTATCGGTTACCATAAAGAAGAAGAAGAAGAATACTAAGTTGCATTCATCTGTAGTTGCTTTTAAATTTGTATATTTTCTTTTATGCTATATTTTGTTATTGGGTGTGTAAAAAAAAAAAAGAAATAAATTTAAGTGAGTTTAAGTTCATAAGATTAGGCAGCACATAGCAGAATAATTACAATTAAGATCAGAGATACATACATTTCTTCCCAACAAATAAAAAAAATAATAAATTAGAATCATTAGATAATAAAGACCCTTTAACAACAGGAGTATTTCGCAGTACAATAAAGAAGAAAAAGAGGGTGTCGTTTTCAACACTGGGGGCGTAGTCCAAAACGACGGGAAAATCCATTGACCGACAACAAAAGAACGCACCAGGTTTTGTCCTTTAATTGGCTCGTCTCCAAGCTTGTGTGTCAAAACAAAAAGCCAACATCATTTTCGAAGAATGCAACAACCCCAAAGCGAAAGCGTGTGTGTGTGTGTGTGTGTGTGTGTGTATATATATATATTAATGAATTATGATAATATTCTTATTTTTAAAAATACTATTCACTAGAAAGCAGTAAAGGTGTAAAAAAAAAGAGAGGAAAACTTGTGATCTGCTGTCTCTCTGCTTGAGTCTGTCAGTAAAGGCAACCCCCACTATCCTGTCTGATCTCTTAAACGCACTGTTTCAACAACTTCTGCAAACTCAAATCAAAACTCTCGTTGATTTACCATTTCTTTCTCTTTATTTACCCCCCCTTTTTTTTTTTTGTTTTAAGTTTTAACTGTTCTTCTACGCTAGGACTGGCTTACTTGCTTGCGAAGTGAGCAGGATAGTTACAGATGTTGTTTTAAGCACGGGTCTCCAATAGATCTTTTAGCGCATTTCTTGGATCTGCAGCCCCACGTTGGTGCAGCGAATTGTCCGTTTCGTTCTCTTGGGATTTTTAGTCCTTTCGGTGTCCCTACACTGCTCCCCCTCGCATGCTTGCTCTCTCATTAGCTATGCAATACATCATTGTGAGTCCACAATGCGATGGAGACGTGCGCCCGTCGTTGATGCCGGAACCCTAGGAGGAACTCCCGAGACGGTTTGGGGCTCCGAGGCGTCGGATGTTGACAATGGTCTTTGTGGATCTGGTTTTGACTGAAATATGGTGCCGTCCTTGACGCAGCTTCTTCTTCTTCTCCTTCTTTGCTTGCTTTCCTTTGCTTTTAATTGTCTAGGTAATTAACTGCTTCTTTTGCTTTGTGTTTTGTGTTCTTGATTAAATTATCCGCTTTATGTTGAGAATATGCGAAAGACACAAGAGAAAAGCAAGAGGAAAAAAAAGAGAGAGCATAAAGCTGTTCCCTTTTTTTTTTTTTTACTTTTATTTTTTATTGGTGGCTTTGTTGAACTCCATTGAGTTCTAGTGTGCTTCGAGGTAGAACAAAAGCAGTGAAAATTTTTTGAGGGAGTTTCCACGATTTTACGTGCATTTTTCTCCGAAGCCAAGCAAGATTGGTTTCTGTATGTGCTTATGAGATTTAAGACGTTGGTCTAAGGACTTTATGATGGAGCAATTTTTATGTCCTGAAACTTGTGTTGTGGGACTAGATTTATCTCTAGAAGAATGGTGTTGAATTCCCTAACGTTTCCCCGTTGGTTACCTGCTTATGGGACATCGAGAAAGTTAACATATTTGTTCTCGTAATTTTCAGGCCATTGGGTGCCTGATATGCAGCCCTTTTCTGCTTTGCAGCCAAATCAGCCATTATCAGTGAAAGAAATTTTGGAGGGACATGGTAAGGCTGCTAACCAGTTTAAATTAATTAATGTAGCGAAAAGGAAGATATTTTCTTGCATCCTTTCCATTGTTAATTGCTTGATTCAATTTGTTACAAGTTCGCATTTATTAATTTGTCTTAGTTTCCCTCAATGCCCTGAGGAATTGCCCATTCCTCTCCCTATGCTGCTGTGCGAGAGGCCTTTTTTTCCACAAAAAATTTGAATGGTATTCTGCCCAAAAACACATCATAATGGTGCCTGGGGATTTTATTTCTTCTTCCTGGTTTCTTTGATTTGATTTGGTTATGGTGCACAATGGCCATCAATTGTTAATGTATGAGGTTGCTGTATTGCACACAGGGAGGTCTGTTTTGAATACTGTGTATTTTTTTCGACCACAACCAGCACAATGGAGTGTTGTTAAATCCTTTTTGGGCACTTCTACTGCATCTGCGCCTGCTGTACTTCATCGAGGTAGCTCTTACAATAACAATCATGGCACCTTGCTGTCTCATTGTTGCTATGTTACACTAATTGCCTTTTTTATTCTAGGCCATAACTCCGGACCTATTGAAGCACCTGTGCCTAGAAGGCATGGCCATCATCATCATCGTCATCGTCATCGTCATCATCACCACGTGCAACCTGCTGTGGTTGCTCCATCCCCTTCAGAAGAGCAAAGTAATGAATGAGTGTAAATCTAAATTTCTGTCTTTTTTGTGGATACTTTGGATATATTTTGTTGATAGAAGAATCCTTGACAGGTTGTGATCAAATTTGTGTTGAGCCGCTTACTGCCTCTCCCTTTGGTACACCTTGTAGTTGTGTTTTTCCTATGAAAGTCAGGCTTCTTCTTGATGTGGCTCCATTTGCAGTTTTTCCTTTATTGAATCAGCTTGAGATTGAGATTGCATTGGGCACATATTTGGAACAGAGTCAAGTTAAAATAATGGGTGCCAATGCTGATAGTCAAAATCAAGGGAAGACAGTGGTTGACATTAACTTGGTTCCATTAGGAGAGAAGTTTGATACTACAACTGCAATGTTGACGTGTGAGAGACTTTGGCATAAGAAAGTACCTCTGAATGTGACTCTTTTTGGTAATTATGAGGTGTTATATGTTACTTATCCTGGTAATCACTTTAACCTCTTTAAGTCATTTGCTGCTTTACATCTATGTTACTTTTTCATTTTTATGACCTGAAAGCAATATCAGGACTTCCTTCTTCACCACCTTATCCAAGTTTCATGGGAAGTGGTCCAAGTGGAAGTGCTGGAGATCTCCCCATCACTGCAAATTTTGTGACCAAAAACCAGAAGATGAATCTTATGACCATTCTCATCATTTCTTTGTCAGCATTTGTTCTTTTACTGGTTTTTATTGGGGGAATCTTCCTTTTCATTAGATGGAGAAAGTTTGGAAGACCATCAAGCTCTGTTGGTCCTACATTTACATCATCTATCAACAAAAGATCTGGTATGCACTTCTGTATCTGTTGTGTTCCCAATGTGGAGATACTGTGCAGATTCTGTGTCTCTCAAAGTTGATGGTCCCGTCAATTTTGTTTGGTTCAAAGTGGTTCCTCTGTAGTCCTGCCACATTAGAATTATCATATTTCTCAATTTATTCACAATTTCTAGAACAATTTCTTTCATAGCCTACTTCCTAATGAAAGTACAACTTGGCAAATTTTCAAGAATACAACTATGTTATTTCATAAGGTTCTGTTGTGGATAGAATTTTTTTTTTCCCTTAGCAATCCAATCAATGTGTTGAATCAAGTATTTAGTACAAAAAGCTGTCATACGGCAAGTTCATATGCTTGGATCTCCACATTTATCTGTAGGCATTGGGTCTCTCTTGTCAAGCAGTATTGCAAGCTCAATGCCAATGTCCGTTACATCCACAATGGCAACGTGCATGCTCTCTGTCAAGACATTTGCATTTACTGAGCTTGAGAAGGCAACAGAGAAGTTCAGCTCAAAAAGAATCTTGGGTGAAGGAGGGTTTGGACGTGTTTACTGGGGGACCATGGAAGATGGAACTGAAGTTGCAGTAAAACTGCTTACACGGGACAACCAGAATGGAGATCATGAATTTGTTGCTGAAGTTGGGATGCTAAGTCGGTTGCATCACCGGAATCTTGTGAAACTGATTGGTATATGCATTGAAGAACATTCACGCTGCTTTGTGTATGAACTTGTTTGCAATGGTAGCATTGAATCTCACTTGCATGGTATATTTTCCTATTAACTTTAACCGTCTTTTTCTAGTAAGTTCTTATTGGATTTTCATTTGGCCCATTGCTCCATATGTTGTGCATTAATCTTCCCCACTGAATCCTCATGATATTGCTAGAGGCCCCTTTGTGGCAATCCTAATGAAACTCTGTCATTTGTCATTCTATTTGGCAATCAAATAAGCAGACTATAAAATCAAGTTTCCTTGCTACATCTTTCACTGTTGTCTCAGGTGTTGACAAGAAAAGACGACCTCTAGACTGGGATGCACGGCTGAAGATTGCCCTTGGAGCAGCAAGAGGACTGGCCTATCTTCATGAAGATTCCAATCCTCGTGTAATTCATCGAGATTTTAAGGCTAGTAATGTTTTACTAGAAGATGACTTCACACCCAAGGTCTCTGATTTTGGATTGGCAAGGGAAGCAACAGAAGGAAGTCAACATATATCTACTAGGGTCATGGGAACTTTTGGGTAATCATCCTTATCCTTACAAAATCTTTAGAAAGCATAGTTTGGCTGATTTTTGTGTCAGCTGAACCTAGTGAATGATTTTTCTAATCCCTTCACCACATGGAACTACTGACTCACACTTTTTATTTATCCATGAAGGGTGAGACATCTCAACAATCACTTTCCTTTAGTGACAATATTGTTGTATTATTGTGCATGTTTTACCCACTTTACCACTCATTTTACCCTGAGACTTTTTTTCAATTTGTAGGTATGTAGCCCCTGAATATGCAATGACAGGACATCTGCTTGTGAAGAGTGATGTTTATAGTTACGGGGTTGTGCTGCTTGAACTTCTGACTGGTAGAAAACCTGTAGACATGTCCCAACCCCAGGGACAGGAAAATTTAGTAACATGGGCACGCCCATTGCTAACTAGCCGGGAAGGATTGGAGCAGTTGGTTGATCCTTCGTTGGTTGGAAGCTATGATTTTGATGACATGGCAAAGGTTGCAGCCATAGCTTCCATGTGTGTTCATCCAGAGGTGACTAACAGGCCATTTATGGGTGAAGTTGTGCAGGCCCTAAAGCTGATATACAATGACACAGATGAGACTTGTGGAGACAATTGTAGCCAAAAGGATTCTTCTGCTCCCGATTCTGATTTTAAAGGTGATCTTGCACCTTCCGATAGTAGTTGGTGGAATGCTGGTGGATTATCCCCTCGACTAACTTATGGGCAAGCCTCTTCTTTCATCACAATGGAATATAGTTCAGGTCCCCTTGACGAGATGGAAAACAGGCCATTTTCAGCTGCAAGTCTAGTTGGGGATCACTTGTCTCTACCAGTTAGGCATGGGAACAGATCAGGTCCCCTGAGAACCATAAGGAGTAAGCCAAGCTTCTACAGATTCAGAGGGAGCATGAGTGAGCATGGGAGGCTACTTCCAAGGCATGGTTGGAACGATGCATACTGGGTTTGAGGCTTTCATTTGAGTGTTATTTTAAGTGTACAGTTCCAAAAAGAACCAGGTTTTTTAGCTAGTGATCCATTCATCTTTAGGAGTTTGGGGGGGTCTATGCGATTCTAATGTCTGAAGAGGGAGAGATAAGCAGACCTTGCTTCTGATTTTGGAAAAATCCTGATTCATTACTTCCTGCACAAAGTCGGAGATGTAGGTTGGATACTCCTTGTATTGTATATCTGTACAATTGTTTTCTTATGCTCCAATCCGTCCTCATAGTCAAGCAAATAGGGACAGCGAGTCAATTCTAGTTGTTTGCAAACCTCTTTTGCTTGCTGGTTGCAAGGGCAGTGAATGTTCATGTTCATGGTTCGATTAATGGATGGCTTTGTGTAATTCAACTGGCTTACGGAAGCATTTGGGCTTTCCTTATGATTACCGGCTGCTTAACATTTCCGTGGTAACAATTTGCATTTGATGTCATCATTGTCCGTCATTGTCGCGGATTGTAACGGGAAACTTGGACGTTTGGAACGAAAGGCCCCATTCTTGAAAAGGAAGGAACACTGGGGAACGGTGGGCCTTTCGACAAATACGGTCCTCACAATGCCCCGAGAAAGGAGGATATAACCAATCGCAACTTACCCCAGAACCAACTAACTACCCAGCCAGCCAGCCCATCCGATCCGACAATCCTTTCTCTCCATCACTGGGTCTCGCCGGCTGCCCTACGCACACTAATCGATTCGAGCGAGGAGAGTGGTCGAAAAAGACTAGATGCAGCCGTCGCTGTCCACTCCCCGCAACGCCACCTTTTCCGACTCCATTTTCACTTCTTCTGCTGCTCCTTTATTATTACTATTCTCTTCTTCATTTTTAACTCCACGCCCTCCTGGCCTGCGCTGCCTCCCTTCGGCGACAACACCACTTAACCACCACTCTTTCCTTGCCAGGTCCCACTGTAGTAGCATTATTATTGAAGTATTAACATCCAACACAAAAATTATAAATAATTTTTTTTTTTAAAAAAATCAAAAATAAAAAAGTAAAAAACACATACTAGAAGCTCACACACCCTCTTTGTTTGCATTGATTATTGTTGTTAAATAACTGAGTGGCAGGTGCCTGCCTCTGCAAATCAGAAATAATTTCGGGGTTGGAATGTCTTCGGATTTGCTTCCTCCTCTGCCGGAAAACCGCATAGTCGTGCGTACAAAGGTTCATGATAAGTGGTACTAGTACTGATACGAACCGTACCAATGATGTTTGTTTGTTGGCAGCTAGGGTGCGGCGGAGCGTCGGTGGATTTCTTGGCGGCGGTGGCTTCTTATCCCAAGCCCGACGACAAGATTAGAAGCACTAGCTTGAAGGTCCTTTTCTATGCACGACGCACCCATTTTCCGCCTCTTTTTTTTTTTTTTTTTCTCTTTGAATTTTTCTTTCATCAGGGAGTTCACTTAACCGGAGAAACAGAATCTACTGAAGAGAATTATCACGATTGGATGTATATAATTATTTTTTATTTTCTTTTTCACTAGGTTCAAGGAGGTGGAAATGCTGGAAATGCTTTAACATGTGGAGCCCGTTTGGGCTTAAGGCCGAGACTAATTTCCAAGGTACTTGTTTACTTTTACTATTCAGTTGCATTTTCAAAATGGGGTTCCCGAAGTTTGACTAGATTGTAGATTTGAAATTGCTTAGGTTGCAGACGACAGTCAAGGCAGGAGTATGTTGGAAGAACTAGAAGCAGATGGTGTAGATACTTCTTTTCTTGTGGTATCGTTCATTCCATGCACCATTCTTTGACTTGAATAGTAAATTTTTTTTTGTTTCTTCTGGAATTCCTTCTATTTGCATCTGAAAACAGTAGTTTATCTTGACTATGACTAAGTTTTATTCAGCTTGTGACTTTAGAAATTAGGAAGACCATTGATTCTGAATTAAAATACCATGACCATGATCCTTTTGATTTTTTTTTTCCCGGAGCACTATGGTGAAATATTTTCCTTAGATATTATCTTCGTTTTTCAGTTGAATATCTTCCCTGTTTTATTGTTCTGTCTTGATAATCTCTATTTATGCTTTGGGCTTTACAAGGTAGCACCATCCTGCATCAGTTGTTGACCCCTTTTATCCTTTCTTTTAGGTCTCCAAGGACGGCAATTCACCGTTTACATATGTCATTGTTGACAACCAAACGTGAGTGCCTTTGCATTGATGCTTTGCACCTCTCTCTCTCTCTCTCTCTCACACACACACACACACACACACAAAACTGAGCTGAATTTGTTATGCAATGTGTAAAATGATGTGTTTGGTGAGGCACAAATATTTTGACATCAAATCTATCAGAGACACAGTTCCAAGGCATACATTAATTTGATGAGACTCCAAGTTCCCACTGTTTGTTGATTTTATAACATGCTGCAGCGGTTGAAAATGTTATTCTTTTTTTTTAATCTAATGAAGAAGCGATAGTTTATGTATTACTGATATAGATTGTTGAGCCTTTTTCAGTAACAGATTGCCCAGTACCCTTGTTCTAGTGCTAGTTATTGTGGTTGATATGAGCCCACTATTACCTAACAAACAATGTGATTTAGCACTTTCGCTAGTGCAAGTTTCTTTCTTGTATAAAAGTTGTGGTTGACTTGAAATTCTTGGTTTTGAATAGCATATGATTATTAACACGTTACTTTCAGGAAAACTCGCACTTGTATTCACACTCCAGGATATCCTCCCATGGTACCAGATGATCTTTCGCTGTCAAGCATATCATCTGCATTGGATGGAGCCATAGTTTTCTATTCTGATGGCAGGTTGTATGAGACTGCTTTAGTTATTGCACAAGAGGTAATAGTCATCATCTGTGGTTTTCATTTATTTGGGCACTTTGGTGCTTCTACTTGAAATTATGTTTAGTTTTCTGTTAAGTATATGCCCTCATGACTGGTCATCTTTTAGCAGGTTAGAATATACCAAGGCATGGTCAAAGTTTTAATTCTTTTCAATTTTGTAGTCTAGGTACTTCTGAACTTTACCATATAAGCATGGTCCTCCTAACTTGGAAAAGCAGTGTCGCCGTACAAACCAAATCTTTTTCTAATATTCATGTTTCTTGTAGAACCTCTTATTCTAGCTGTATTGAACTTCTCTTCATCTGCCACACTAGTTTTCAGGCTGCATGAATGTGACAATATATGGGTTTTTTTTTTTAATGAAAGCTGCACGAATGTGACAATTTATGGTTATTTATAAATGCATACTCTCTCTTGCGGTCATCTATTCTTCCTTTCTTCTGTTGTTTGGCCCCGTGTTTAGGGAATCGAGTCCTTTGCTACAACAACTTGAATATCAATATCATAAATCTGATTTCTCCAGTACAGGCATCTCGCAAGAATATACCTATTTTGATTGATGCAGAAAGGAAAAGGGAAGGGTTGGATGATCTGCTGGAATTGGCTGGTTATGCTGTATGCTCAGCTAAATTTCCACAGGTTAGTTAAAATTCATTGTTGAAACAACATTGATATTGACTTTCTTCTGCTTGAGATTACTATACATGTTTTGGATCTGACAGCCATGAGCATTGTCCCAGCCATTTCCTCCTTTCTTCTTTGAGAACCTTATGACATGCAAATAAAAGTAGTTCTTTTAATATTTTACATGGTACTGTCTTGGAAGTATGGAGGCATCTTTGATTGTGTACCAAATTTGCACCATTCCTGCTTTCCCTGATCTTCCAGTTTGTTCTAGTTCATTTATATTTTCAATTTTAGTCTCCAGCCATTTTTTTTGGGTTGGGGACCAGCAGTACAATTCTTTTTGTGTAGCACAATGGTCATATCAACATAGTTCTGTTTTTTTGCTTCTGCTCCATATGCATATTCTTGCTGCTGCATATAGTTAACTTCTTGGGTGGCCAATATTTAATGCATTATCTTGCAGGCATGGACAGAGGCACCATCTGTTCCAAGTGCTCTTGTTTCCATGCTTTTGAGATTGCCAAAATTGAAATTTGTCATTGTGACCTTGGGAGAAGATGGATGCATAATGCTAGAGAGAAACACAGAAGGTCAGTGTGCAATTGTAATAATGCTTGGTAGGAAAATAATGTGCAAGGACTGACTCAGAAATTATCACTTGGACCTACTAATATTATTGTTTGAACTCTTTAGGTACAACTACTGTGTCTGGTTGTTTATGAGCTTAATAGTCTATTTTGGTGTTCTTTTTCTAGTAGAGACTCTCACATTAGAAGAAGATGTAGACAGCTTATTGGAAATGCTAAAGCAGAGAAAAGATGAAAGCATAGCCATCCCAACATGCCTTTCATCGGTAATTTAAAATTCTTCTTTTTTATTATGAAGTTCTAAAGTATGGTAAAAGGTCACCATCTAGTTGTGACCCCATGGATATCTAATTCTTGGATAAAGTGGCTGTTCTTAAGACTCAGATATGCACCATGGTTGCAAGTTTGCTTTAAATTAGTGCACCAATTATTGGATTCTCGATTCAGTGTACACTAACCATTACATTCATTGCATAACACAAACTTTTTTCAGAGTCCCAAATCACAAACAACGATTACATTCATTGCATAACACAAACTTTATTCAAAGTCCCAAATCACAAAGAAGACAGTCCACATTTGGCATGCATCTGATGCCCATTTGTTGTCTGCAACATGAAGGAAGGGATTTTGCCTGTCCTCATCAATCCAACCATACCATCAGGCATTAGAAGATTTGTTTACAAAGTATAACTTTGCTAATTTAAGGGGATGTTTTTATCTCTCATTTTATTTACTGGATAATATCCAGGCAAAACCCTCAGTTAGGAAAACTGGCACGTATGCATTTCTTATAAAAGCATACTTGGGGGGATGACCCTTCCAAGAATAGAAGACTTCTCTACCTAGTGTTGAGTATCATTGAAAATAATATGGAAAATTGGCTCAGTCCAATTCTTAGCCACATGCCATGAACAGTGGAATAAAATCAATCCAGCAATGCAATATCATATTCCCATTTGGCAGAGCAATCGAAACTGGTGCTACATGCATTTAACTGAAATAGGTAATTTTCATGTTTATCTCTTTCAGCCATTGACAAAGATAAGAGCAAAGGGGATAGGAACAGTGAGTGGGAGGTTGTTTCTGGGGACAGCTGAGAAGATACCACTGTCAGAACTTATTGATACCACTGGTGCCGGGGATGCCTTCGTTGGAGCAGTTCTTTATGGTATGTGTAATACAAAATTTTTTCATAGATCATAAATTGACAAACAGGGCACCTTAACCAACCATAAAAGCACCTTGTGTTTAGTGGTCCAGATTAAGAAATCAAATTGATTGGAAAGCTGGATGAAATAAAGCTTAAGTCATGATTTGGAGAAACCCTGCAATATTCTGCTGAGATCTAGCTACATATTGTCTCTGTGGTGTCTTCGGAAACTTACGTATTCATCTTCCATAAGTTGTAATCTCTTTGTTTCAATTTTTTTTTATCACTCTATCCTCATTCTCAAGGTTTCATTCTTACTTTTGGTCCCTATGTTGTCAACCGATGTGGCCCCTGAAAACTAGTCTCATTCTTGTTCAATGATTTTTGTGTAGCGCTTTGCACGAACATGCCACCAGAGAAAATGTTGCCATTTGCTGCACAAGTGGTAAGTAAATGTCTGCTGCATCACTTTCTTTCACTGAACTCTCTTCATGCTGTTCATGATGTTGTTAACGGCCTTTGTGATGTGGAGCTGACTGCAGGCAGCTGCAGGCTGCAGAGCTTTGGGAGCTCGAACCGGCCTTCCACGGCGTTCGGACTCACGTCTGGCACATTTTCTTAATTGAAGTTCCCAAATTGTATAGCAGTCTTCAGGTCTGAACCGTTTGTCCAACTTCTGTTACGGGCACATGCAATAGTTGATTCAGTAAACTATGACTGGATGCCCATTTCTCTATTCTGTGGTTATTTGTAAATTCTGAAATTGGCAGTACTAAAACTCTTATTTTCTTTATTCTTTACCTAACTACACGGACACTTCTTATTGAAATTTTGTTATCCAGGATCGTCCAAGGATTCCGATACCGCACAAAGCTAACAGGGGATTGAAATGATGCTAGGACTTAGAGTAAAAAAATAATATGAATTTATTTTTTAATAAAATTATGTAGTAAAATATTGAAAATATAAAATATTTGAATGAAAATAATATTTCATGATAAATTGAAAAAATATCATAATGTTTAATATTATTTTTAGATAAAAAAATAAACTTGTGTATAGTAGAAATATGAAAAAAAAAATGCCAAATGTGTTTTTAGATAAATAATTTGCTTGGGAAGTATTGAGTGATTTCAAAAAGTCATCAATAGGGCAGCATCGGCCAATTCAAGAAAAATACACAAGTTGTTGGACTCCAAATAATCCTACAGAAATTGACCCACCTCCATTACTTGTGAATTGCTTAAATCAATTACCGTGTTTAAAATTACATTATAATGTTTATTTTTTTTTGGGCCTGTTGCAGATTAAAATGTCCGTCCACAACATAGGATTTTTCTTAACCCGTAGCCACATAATCCATGCTTTTCTACTTTACAAATATAGGGAAAAAAATTAAAATAAATATATATGGTTTTCTCCTTTATTACCGCGTGTATTTGACAGTTGGCAATATTCGGACAAATCCCCACACAGAGTGGACTCGAGTCTGAGCAGCCTTTCTTTTGCAGTGAAAAGAGGCCTCAAAACAACGTAATTGACGCTGACGAACAAGGGCATTATCGGAACACAATGCGTCAAATGAACGTTTCAATTTTGCTTTTAGTTAATATTAAGAAATTTTTGCTTGACTTTCCATAAATGACGGCCTTTAAACACACAACACATTGCTTTGGGCAATAATGAAACTTGACAAAAGCACAAAGTCAAGTGGAAGGGAAGACAGGAACACCCGCATGCACACACAAACGCGTCAATTTAAGTTAGAGAAGCGTTACTAAAGACATACAAAAGACAGACAAAAGTTCGGTTCTTTTTTTATGTTCTTTTTGTGGAGGGACGAAACAAAGAAAGTGAGAGAGAGAGAGAGAGAGAGAGAGAGAGAGAGGCACATTCTCTTCTTCAAGAGATTTTAGAATTGTTGAAGGGTTTAGGAGCAACTCAAGTGTCTGATCTGCCTTTTTTTTTTGTCTCGTTGAAAATGGTACTCTTATATATATATATATATATATTTAGTTTTTTAATTACTGCCTCTAAGTGCATTTAATTTCTGTTTAATAGATTGTTGCCAATTTCAATTCTTGTGTTCTTGATTCTGTTTTTAATTTTTGTTTTCCCCTGATAACTTGACTATTGGCTATTTCTTTTTATCTATTTGGCATACTGATCTGTGCTTGGGTTGTAGCTGGAAGTGGAGAATTGTGATGTGCTAATTTTTGTTACCGTTTTTATTTCTGTGCTTGGATGAGTTTATCTCGTTGTGTTACATATGAAAACTTACACATTTTAGTCAAAGAAGCATTAGCAAATATACTGAAATTGTGGGTTTAATGTGTTGGGCATAGCTGTTTATAAAGAAATCGAAATTGGAATGGTTAGCTTACATATGTTACATATGCACATCTACACATTTCATTTATTTGGTACAAGTACTTGTGTGGTTTGGTTAGTGTACGTATAATTGAGTCCTTGGAATTTTCATCTTTTTTGTAGTTTCCCTGAGATTGAATGCCATGAAAAGTTTTTATTCGTTGTTGCTGCTGTGACATACAATGGTATAACGGTGTTGAATAGGTTATTTATTATGCTCTTGGCTTTGCAGTCTGCTGCTTCTAGTTTGGTGATTGGAACTCTTGTTTGGGTGGAAGATCCAGATACAGCATGGATTGGTGGAGAAGTTGTGGGGATCAGTGGCGAAGGCGTTAAGGTTCTCTGCACATCAGGAAAAATAGTAAGGGGCTAAGGGCCACATGTCTTTTGCAAATGCTCATTTTTAATTTGTAAACAAATATTATTTATTTTTGTTGTTAGTTCTCGAATCAATAATTTGCCATTTCATCTTAATGCAATGCCTACTGAGGTCGAGCTTGTGAGCAGTGTATTGACTGCTGAGATTCTGTTTTTTGTTGCACGGAAAGAATTAACTATGGTTTTACAAAATTTTTTGCAGGTTGATGTCAAGGCTTCTGAGGTTTATCCAAAAGATGCTGAAGTGCCACCATGTGGAGTGGATGATATGACAAAATTGGCTTACTTGCATGAACCAGGAGTTCTGCAGAATTTAAGATCCAGATATGATATGAATGAAATTTATGTGAGTAGCTATCAATAAATTTATTGTTCTTTTTTATGGTTCACTTTTGTGGGGTTCTGCTCTATGGGAGTGGGACCTGGATGCAAGCTTTACTGGAATTTTGTATGGTTATATGTTAAGACATTTTTTTTTGTTGTCTTAACATCTTCAATTTTCAAAGTATTGTGGCTGATACACAAATGGTGCTACCAGACTTACACTGGAAATATATTGATTGCTGTGAATCCTTTTCAAAAACTACCACATCTCTATGACAGCCATATGATGGCACAATATAAAGGGGTAGCCTTTGGTGAGCTGAGTCCACATCCTTTTGCCGTTGCTGATGATGCATACAGGTAGGTTCTTTCCAGTAGTTGGCTATTTGTTTTTTTCCCTGCTCCCTTTCTTTTTTTGAAAATAGAAAATGCTATTCTGTGGTGGCAGACTTATGATGAGCGAGGGAATAAGCCAATCAATTTTAGTTAGTGGTGAGAGTGGAGCTGGTAAAACAGAAAGCACAAAATTGCTCATGCGTTATCTTGCTTATATGGGAGGAAGAGCTGCTAGCGAGGGAAGGACTGTTGAGCAGCAAGTCCTGGAGGTAAGATAATCTCATGATTTTGGCTAGAAAGAAAACATGAAAAGTCAATAAATCTCAGGCCGAATGAGTCATTAGTTGATTCCGGTCACACTTTGTTTTTCCTTCTTGTTTGCAGTCCAATCCTGTTTTAGAAGCATTTGGAAATGCAAAAACTGTTAGAAACAATAATTCAAGGTGGGAAGGTCAATCATAGAATCATAATACTTCTGTTTGGTTTCAGTTCTAGTTCTTATTTGCATGCCTTCATGTTGCAGTCGTTTTGGTAAATTTGTGGAGATTCAATTTGATCATAAGGGAAGGATATCTGGAGCTGCTATCAGAACTTACTTGCTGGAAAGATCACGTGTTTGTCAGATTTCTGATCCTGAAAGAAATTATCACTGTTTCTATATGCTTTGTGCTGCACCACTGGAGGTAATGGTTTTCAGATTGCTTGATGTGTCTTTCCAAATGGAAAGAATTAAGCAAATGCATGTGGATGTCTCCTGCTCATCTCTTCTTTTGAATTTGTGTTATGCCAATCCCTATCTTAGGTATAGTGTTATGGATTCTTATGGAATGTCAGATATAAGTCACTTCTATCTGTTTTACTTTATTGTTTCTGTTGTTAACTTGAATGTAATTTTTACTCACTCAATGTTCCAAAATCGTTTTGGAAAAGGGTGTCTCAGAAATATGTTTTCATTGTTATGGTATTTTATTTAGTTGTTCCCAGTGTCTCAAAGATAATGTTTTAATTTCTATGGTCTTTTATTTAGTCATTTCTCAGGCCATTGAAACTCAACCATGAATAAAACCATACTTCTGTTGCAAGTAGTGTTATATGAACAGGTGATTTACTTTGTGTGCCTTCGGCAGTAATCATTGCTTCAGTGAGGCTAACCTTGTGAAAGTTGCTTGTATTGTTACTCTGGAAAGTTATTGCTGAATTCAGTTCTATATCCTTTATCAGGATGTTCAAAGATACAAACTTGGAAATCCAAGAACGTTTCATTATCTAAACCAATCAAATTGCTATGAACTGGATGGTGTTGACGATTCTAAGGAATATGTTGCAACTAGGAGGGCAATGGATATTGTGGGAATAAGTTCTCATGAGCAGGTAATTTGTCTCAAGTGTAAAATATAGTGTCTCAAGTATATGAAATCTCTTTAAAGTTCATGTTTCTCTTTCTGTTGCTCCTTTCAGGATTCTATATTTCGAGTTGTGGCTGCAATCCTCCATCTTGGAAATATTGAATTCGCAAAAGGGAAGGAAATGGACTCCTCAGTGCCAAAAGACAATAAATCCTTTTTCCATCTAAGAACCACCGCTGAACTATTAATGTAATTAAGTGATTTGATTCTCACAAGCATTTGAAAAAGGATTTGGTTATAAACAGATGTGCTTCATATGCTTTTAGGAAAAAAAAAAGGGGAAAATGCAGCTTTTGAAGTCATAGTTTTGTTTAGGTGTGATGTGAAGGCTTTAGAAGACTCTCTTTGCAAACGTGTAATTGTCACACGCAATGAAACTATTACAAAGTGGCTGGATCCAGAATCTGCAGCTGTGAGTAGAGATGCATTGGCCAAAATCATGTACTCTAGGCTCTTTGCTTGGTAAGAATCAATCATGTAACTTAGGACCTTATTTGGGGATGTTCTTTGTTTGCTGAGTAGTTATGCTTTGCCACCAGGTATATTCGGTTGGAGGGTTGAGCTCAGTTGATTCCATAGGACCCTAATATTTTTATCATCTTGTTTATGCAGGCTCGTGGAGAAGATTAATAGTTCTATTGGCCAAGACCCCGACTCTAAGTTCTTGATTGGTGTGCTGGATATCTATGGATTTGAGAGTTTCCAGACAAACAGGTGCTTAACTGGTACGCCTTTTGTTTTTGACATTGATAAGAAGTCTTCTGGACAACTACAGGTTTGTCTCAAGCGTAGCATCTCTCTTGAAGCAGTAAAAGTTGCAATTACGTGAGATTGGATGCTTTGCGTGGAGAGATAATTTGGATTTGTTTATAGAAGTCATGGTTTTTTTGAGATTATTGTAGCTATATGTCTTTGTCTTCCTGTTTTAGTGTTTCTCTACTTAAGATTACTCTGGTGCAGAAAACTCCTGTGGATAGGTCAGGTTTCTCAACCCTCATGATAGGGGAGTTCTGTGTGCTTTAGCTTTAGCATCAACAGAGTATCTTGTTCTTACTTGATGTACATCATGGAGCATATGATACCTGCCTAACATTTAAGGATGACTAGAATAAATGATAGCATCCAGTTGTGCTTTCTGCAAGGGCAGAACAGAGGTGTCAATTTTAATCAAGTTTAAATGCTTGTTTATTGTTTCTTTTGATGTTGGTATTCATATGGTTCTTGCAGTTTTGAACAATTTTGCATCAATTTGACAAATGAGAAGCTTCAACAACACTTCAATCAGGTACATTTGGAAATATGTTTCCTGTTCATTTATTTCAGTATCTCACTGTGTTTGCATATTATGCAACTCGTGATTATGTAATTGGCAGCATGTTTTTAAAATGGAGCAAGAAGAATATAAAAAGGAAGAGATTAATTGGAGCTACATTGATTTTGTTGATAATCAAGATATTTTGGATCTCATTGAAAAGGTTTGTTTTCCACTATCTCCACATAAAAACCTTTGGGGCTAATTGGTTGTGTTGTCTACTCTACTGTGGAACCATATTGAAATTTATCCTTTATGGATGTCTGCTGTTAATTTGATGGACCGGTTGTTTTAGTTTGAAGTAATTGATAAATCACCAAGCACAGATAGTGCTGCAGGCTGCAGCCTGATTGGTGTCCATTCCTCACATGGTCTACAATCCTTTTGCTGGTTTACCGCCAAACTCTTCATTTTCTGAATTAAATGCTTGATTTGCTTGATAGAGTTCATAATTCTGCTTGCTTAGTTTCTTCCCACTCTGCTGACTTGATTATCATTGGGTTTTCTGATTTTGAGTGGCTTCTTAACTGTTGTTATTTGCTATTCATTTCCAGAAACCTGGTGGTATAATTGCTCTTCTTGATGAAGCTTGGTAAGTACAGTAGCAATGTTTCTGCATTGCTTTGACTTGCATTTCACATTGATATCAATGGATGTAATTTTTCTGATTCAAACATCCCCTTTCTCCTGGAAAAGGTCTTGATGTTTCTCCTATGTTAAGATGGGTGAAGTTTTGTTTTTTAGTATGTTCCCGAGGTCTACACATGAAACATTTGCTCAAAAGTTATACCAGACATTCAAAAACCACAAACGGCTCAGCAAGCCAAAGTTAGCTCGAAGTGACTTCACGATTTGCCATTATGCTGGTGATGTAAGTGTACTGAATTATGTTCTAGTTATTTACAGCGCTTGTAGAATCTTGTCAAACGATGAGCCTTCAATTCTTGAAAATTTGACAGAATTTTGAGTTAATTACCAGGTCACATATCAGACTGAATTGTTCCTTGACAAGAACAAAGACTATGTTGTTGCAGAACACCAGGCACTTTTGAGCGCTTCCAAATGCTCCTTTGTGTCAGGTTTGTTCCCATCATTGGCAGAAGAGTCAAAGCAGTCAAAGTTTTCTTCCATAGGTTCTCGGTTTAAGGTATGATAGTTTTTCTCCTCCTTTCTGCTTTTCTGTACTTACGTTCCTGTGAATATGTATTGTGAAGTATTTTCTACTTTGCGCAGCAACAACTGCAAGCATTGCTTGAAACTCTTAGTGCCACTGAGCCACACTATATTCGTTGTGTGAAGCCCAATAATCTTCTCAAGCCAGCAATCTTTGAGACTAAAAATGTTCTTCAACAACTTCGATGTGGGGTGAGATTGTTAAACTAAAATATATCTGGTCCTTTAAGCTTTCATTATTGATTGATCTACCAGAATATTTGTAGCTATTGCTATTCTTTTCCTGATAGCGGATCTTAGTCTATATCCTTTGTGTCTTGCTCTAGGGGGTCATGGAGGCAATTAGGATTAGTTGTGCTGGATATCCTACAAGAAAACAATTTGATGAATTTGTAGACCGATTTGGCATCCTCGCACCTGAAGTTTTGGATGGAAGGTATATTGATGTTTCTCTTCACTCTAACATGTTCTACCATAGCAATGAAGACTTTGACTCTTGTTCAATGTAATTTCGTGTTAGTTCGGATGAAATTGC
Organism: Kandelia obovata; assembly: GCA_021464305.1. NCBI lineage: Eukaryota > Viridiplantae > Streptophyta > Magnoliopsida > Malpighiales > Rhizophoraceae > Kandelia > Kandelia obovata. Next base: position 4,415,234 of record CM038482.1, read on the forward strand.
TGCCTGCAAGAGGCTTCTAGAGAAGGTGGGACTTGGAGGCTATCAGGTAAGAACAACCTGTTCTTTTTGGGTGTCAACTAGATTCTGATATGGGCCCTATGTCCATTTTCAAGGAAGTTTTCAAATGGACATTGTGCACCCATTGTCTTTTTGCAGATTGGTAAGACAAAGGTATTTCTTAGGGCTGGTCAAATGGCTGAATTAGATGCTCATAGAAGTGAGGTGCTGGGAAGATCTGCAAATATTATTCAGAGGAAAGTCCGCTCATTTTTGTCTCGCAGAAATTTCATCATGCTTCATCAGTCAGCAATACAACTTCAAGCTGCATGCAGAGGTACTCTATTAGTTTCAGGATTTTATTGACAAATGTTGGCCTTTTGGCAGACAATGGCTATTTACTTTGTAAACAATACTTGCGTATAACTGGCTTGCATTTGTTGTTTGTGCTGCTTCAGGACAACTTGCGCGGGAAATGTACAAGGGCATGTGCAGAGAGGCTGCTTGTCTTAGGATCCAAACAGATTTGCGCATGCACCTTGCAAGGAAAGCTTATAGAGAATTGCACTATTCTGTCATTTGTATTCAAACTGGTATGCGGGGAATGGCTGCCCAGAAAGAGTTATGCTGCAGAAAGCTGACTAGGGCAGCAATTATGATTCAGGTAAGACAAAACGATATTCATCATTGAGATCAATAAACATTGCAGCATTTCTTCATTGGTCAATATTTTATTTTGTGGAATTTGGATTTTATTTATCCCAGAGCCAATGCCGCAAATACTTGGCCCGTTTACATCATCTGAAGTTGAAGAAAGCAGCAATCGCTACACAGTGTGCATGGAGAGGAAGGGTTGCACGCAGAGAACTGCGGAAGCTGAAGATGGTTGGCTTTTATCTTTTCTGTCATTTTTCACATGACCTTCATAGTTATTTGCTTGATGGTTGTTTCTTCTTCTACTACTACTACCACTACTATTACTACCTCTTTTTCTTCTGAAGCAGTTAGTGTATCTTCTCTTGTTTTTTGTATGTAAACTGTGAAAGTTGTTCATACTGCATTTTATTTGCAGGCGGCCAAGGAGACTGGAGCTCTTCAAGCTGTTAAAAATAAATTGGAAAAGCAAGTTGAGGAGTTGACATTGAGACTTCAGCTGGAGAAACGAATGAGGGTATGGATGATAATGTATTGTGACATCTGGCAGCTATTGCTTGTCTGAATGTTTGAATCAAAACCCACAATTTTCTATTAGCCATTGGCATGTTCTTTTATTGTTGTTTCTAGCCTTTGCTTGTGGGTAATTTGTTGTTTATGATATTCCTGACTTTTGGAAAAGTGTTTTTACAGATCCCTATTTTCAGGACAGGTTTCAGGTAGAAAATTTACAGGAATAAAATGAGATGCAACAGAAAGTAGGCTCTGAATTTTAATAGAAAGAGATTTCTCAAAATTATGTTTCAAAGGGATGGTATTTCTTCAGTGTAATGCTTGAGAAAAGCATGAAACCAACACCTCTCTTTGTGTTATTGACACCATGCAAACTATCTTCTTCTCATGGTTCAGCATGAATTGTTCCAAGTCTGTGGTGTACTGTCCATTCAAATCGATGCACCATTGCCACTTTGCAGGTTGACTTGGAAGAAGCTAAAATGCAAGAAAATGCAAAACTGCAAACTGCTTTGCAAGAAGTTCAACTTCAGTTCAAAGAAACTAAGGAAATGCTTATAAAGGAACGTGAAGCTGTCAAAAAGGCTGCAGAGAAAGTCCCCATCATACAGGAGATTCCTGTTGTTGACCATGCAATGTTGCAGAAACTTAGTACAGAAAATGAGAAGCTCAAGGTAAGAAGGTCCTTGATTGCTTAAAGATACCCCGATAACATATTAACTGTGGTCATCTTACATGTGCCCTGATGTTGGGTTATATGCTGGTAAAGTTCTCTTTACTTATCGGTTCCTTGCAATAATTTTCAGGTTTTGGTGAGTTCACTGGAAAAGAAAATTGATGAAACAGAGAAAAAACTTGAAGAGACAAGCCGAATAAGTGATGAGCGATTGAAGCAAGCATTGGAGGCTGAGTCAAAAATTGTTGAACTGAAGACTGCCATGCATAGGTTGTTGTCAAGATTGACTCCCATACTTTTTTATGTTTTTTTAATGTTTTACCCTGGGCGGTTTGGGCAATATTTTGGGAAGTGGGAAGAAGCAGGTTTGGCCATCATTAAACCTATGCCATAGGAGCCTCAATGAGACTCTTCACATAATTGAATACAATGCAGAAATAGTGATTTGCTGCATGCCAGTCTGCCAATTAATGCATTGACACTGATGCTTCTTGATTTTCTTTTATTCTTTCTAGGCTTCAAGAAAAAATTTCTGTCATGCAAAATGAAAACCAAATTCTTGGGCAGCAATCTTTGTTGCACACACCTGCTAAGAGGACATCAGACCGTCCACCAATTCCAGTAACTCAGGTAAACCCCTTTTCTCAAAGATCTTTCTCTCTCTCTCTCTCTCTCTCTCAAGTTGAACTTCTGTTTGTTTGCAGAGCTTGGAAAATGGACACCATGAGAACGAAGACAAAAGACCAAATGTAATATTTTTCTATGCTACAAACCTATGCTTTTATTCTTTGTTCATCTACAAACCTATAGTAACCAAGTTTGTGTAGCCAATGTGATATTTTCCTTTCTGTTTGCATAAACCTTTTGTCAATAATAGACTTATCTTCAGGAACCACAGAGTGTAGCACCTGTGAAGGCTTTCAGAACTGAGTCAGACGGCGAGTTCAGGAAATCACATATTGAACACCAACATGTGTGTGCTTATGAAAATGGATATTTCTATATTCTTTTTTTTTCATTGGAGATTGTGGGTCTTGCAATTTCATCATCTTGACTCTTGATGTTGGTGCAGGAAAATGTTGACACTCTTATTAACTGTGTGATGAATAACATTGGTTTTAGTCAAGGAAAGCCTATTGCAGCATTTACCATATACAAATGTCTGCTTCACTGGAAATCTTTTGAAGCAGAAAGGACTAGTGTGTTTGATCGCCTAATCCAAATGATTGGTTCTGCAATTGAGGTAGTAATACATTGTGGTTACTTGTTGCTAAAAAAAGTGAACATGAAGTGATAATACGAACAAGGGAGTTATCACTTCACAAGGGAAAATCAAGCTTACATATCTGGCATTAAATGCTGGAAAAAGAGCTTAAAGTACCTCTTACATTCCTGGTTTCAGAATGAAGATAGCAATGATCATATGGCTTACTGGTTATCAAATACATCATCTTTGTTGTTTCTGCTGCAACGAAGCCTGAAGGCAGCTGGTGCTGGTGGTGCAACACTACATAAGAAATCTTCTTCTGCAACATCTTTGTTTGGGAGGATGACCATGGTATTATAATTTCCCTATTGGTTTGTTCATTGGATCTGATTTTGTTGATTCATTTCTTGTTGCATTTTTTGTCAATTCCAGGGTTTCCTTTCATCGTCTTCCAACAGCCTTGCTGCTGCTTTAGCAGTAGTACGCCAAGTGGAGGCAAAATACCCTGCCTTACTTTTCAAGCAACAGCTTGCAGCTTATGTGGAGAAAATTTATGGAATCATTCGAGACAACTTGAAAAAGGATTTAGCATCTTTGCTTTCCTTGTGCATTCAGGTTTGTGCATTTCACTTACCCATGAATCCTAATTGCAGTCAGGACACATTCTTCATCATGAAGCTGTAATTTGAGCTTGATTTTATATTTCATGCTGTACAATAGGCACCCAGGACATCTAAAGCAAGTGTACTAAGGTCTGGGCGGTCTTTTGGTAGAAATTCTCCTTCAAGTCACTGGCAGAGCATTATTGAGAGTCTCAACACTCTCCTCAGTACATTGAAACAAAATTTTGTATGATTTTGCTTATTTTCTCTTGTAGTCATTGCTTAATCATGTAGATTCTTACTGTAAATGGGGTTTCAGGTGCCTCCAGTTCTTATGCAGAAGATCTTTACTCAGACCTTTTCATATATTAATGTACAATTGTTTAATAGGTAATTGTCAATGTTATCCTTGTGATCTCAATGTTTTATACTGAAAGGTTACCTTAATGTAAATGTATTGTTATGTGCAGCCTCCTTCTACGTCGTGAGTGCTGTACTTTTGGTAATGGTGAATATGTGAAAGCTGGCTTAGCTGAGCTCGAGCTGTGGTGTGGCCAAGCAAAAGAAGAGGTGATTTGCCTCATGTCTGGTTCACATATCTGATGCTGTTGGTATCTTGTGTTGATTACTGCTTTTCTATTTGTCATGTGCTTGAGTTTCCTTGATTGTTATGCTTTGGCTTCCCCTGATTGCAGTGTGCTGGGACATCCTGGGATGAACTTAAGCACATAAGACAAGCTGTTGGATTTTTGGTATGTCCAACAATATCTTTTTTCCGGCTATTAGATTAGGCACAATCTTTATTATTAAATTCTTTTTTTTCTTGGTCTACAGGTTATACATCAGAAGTACCGGATATCCTATGATGAGATCACCAATGATTTGTGCCCTGTAAGGTTTCCCTCTGTGTCTGTGTGTGTGTGTGTGTGTGTGTGTGCATGCCATGCATGTTATTTTGTGGGGGTGTGTGTCTGTGTCTGTGTGCATTCACCCACACTTGTGTCTGCAAATGCCAAAAAATGCAGCAGAACTTAGGATTTTCTGGTTGTTTCTTTTTCTGGTAGTAGTTGTTTTCTAAGCAGTTAAAAAACACATAACAGCCCTAGCCTCTGATTGTTGGGTAAAGGTGCTCCTGGTAGCATCTAGTGCCAATAAATCAATACATCCTTTTTCATCAATGTTTCCAGATTGGCACAATTGTTCCCTGTTATTGTGCTGAAACAAGGTTCCTTCCTTCTCTCATCAATGCTTTGTTTGTTCAGGTCCTGAGTGTTCAGCAACTGTACAGGATCTGTACATTATACTGGGATGATAATTATAACACCAGAAGTGTGTCTACTGATGTAAGTTTGTGTATGCTAGTTTTTCCATCAGTATGGTTTTGGGGTTTGTTTTCTTGTCAAATAGGTTGAAATGCTGAGTGATCAATTCCAATCTCTGTTCAGGTTATATCCAGCATGAGGGTGCTTATGACAGAAGACTCCAATAATGCTGTCAGCAGTTCCTTTTTGTTGGATGACAATTCCAGGTGAGAGTTTCTTTGATTTTCATGTGACCTCTGTTTGGTTTTGTGACAACTGAATTCACAAGAAGGCTCACTGAATACCTCCATTCTTTTCATTAGTGGTTTTGTCAACAATTTTGAGGAACTTGGTACTGATTGTGCACATTCATTCTAAATGCATTCTGATTCATCTTTTTGATACAGCATCCCCTTCTCCATTGATGACCTTTCAAATTCAATGCAAGTGAAAGATTTTGTGGATGTTCAACCAGCAGAGGAGCTACTTGAGAATCCAGCCTTCCAATTTTTAAACGAATGAGGCTTGCTCTTCTCCTTCCTCTCTATTTGGTCCATAGTAGGGAGGTGCCATTGTTATAATGGTTGTAAAATTAGCCTGTTTTCTCTTACCCCAATTTTATTTGACTGCATCCTCCGTATTTTATTTTGTTAGTTCATTTTTTTCAGATCCAAGTTTGGTCGTCGGGGCTAAGGATCCATTTTTGTTGTATAGTGGCAAAGCTATCTGAGTTCTTAGTTCTATGCCTAGGACCCTAGTCCTACATACCATTTTTTTTTAAAAAAATATATGTATATATATAGCAGTATTGTTTTGGCTGGCTGAGGAATTGCTCACATCCCGCCCAATTGTTTTGTTGTAAAATTTATTTTTAAAAAAAAAAAAAAAAAAAAAAAAAAAAAAAAGACACCATGAGAATATGAATACATAGTAATGTAATGTATACGAGACTCTTTCATGGGCTTTCTTTTTTCAATGAATGCTAATTTTTCAATTTGTTAGTCAACTGTTACAAGCTCTTTTTAGCAAACATTATTAGTTATATGGACTATCAAAGCGTATCAATTTTAGTCCTGTCACTGAACACAACACCCTCAATTTATTTCCAAGTAAAAGGTACAGATGATAAAACTATGCCAACTGAAATATGAAAATGTCCTAGACTAGCACAATCGACCTGCTCGACAAGGAATGATCAGTGACAAGTGATTGGAAGTCAAATCAGATCAAATAAAGCCTGGATTTGAAAACGAGGTCGAAAATTCGCCTGTGAACCCATGAGGAATTCACATGGGGTGGTGCTCCAAAGACCTCTATTTCTGCAGTACTCACGGGGTCTTCTATTTACTCCTATTCATACAGCTACTAATATGGCTTGAATCCTTCTCGACCACAAGAAAAAGGAAGCCCTGAGCAGAGCTGTGGGGACCATAATATAAGAGTTAAAAGGAGGACCCCTACTGGACCATTTTCTATTCCTTAAAAATTAATATAATTGTAATCCCATTAACTTCTGATAGGTTTCCAAGTTGGCTTCAGGAGGAGGATTTGGCAGGCTTCCATTAGCAGGTTTGCCTGTTTTTTTTTTTTTTTTTTTTTTTTTTTTTTTACACAGCTGGGTAACCCGCAAGTGCTAAGTCAAAATGTACGGCTTACATACGGGAGAAATTGGGGGCTTACTATATGCACTTCACTTCCAGCTAAAAAAAACACCGAGGTTAAGCTTTTAGATTAAAAGATTTTTGAAAATGAAATCAGAACATTTATAATTAAGATGTTTTTAGTTCAAATTAGATAAATATACTGTCTTCACATTTAATTGTTATTTTTATATATATATATATATATGGTATCGAATGGTTTCTTTACAAACAAGTATGCTAGTCAAAGCTTAAATGGTGAGAATTTAGGGAATTATTGGCCAAATTCAATAATCTGCCGGCAAATGGAGTGGGAGTGGAAGTCAGATGAGATGAGGGTGTGTGGTGAAAGGTCAGTCTAGTCTTTTGAATTGAGGTTAGGCTCACAAGGGTGCCTCCATAGAGTTTCACCTGAATGGGTCTGTGTGTCACGACGCCCTAGCAGCAATTGGTCCATGTATTTATTTTTTATGGTCCATGTTTTTATCCTTCTTTCACGGCCCTTTCCTTTTCTTCTCTTCTCTTCTCTTCTCTTCTCTTCTTTGGTGCCACTTGGACATTGGACCAGACTCTACAAATTTTGGTACACACATTGCATCGTACGCCTGCCTGCCTGGCTGGCTGTGTTGGGTCCATTTTTCACGTTTTTGGGGCAAGACCGTTAGAGTTAAAGCCATGTGATTTTGTGAGCCCAAAGGCCCTTGTCATCAGTCATTATGACGATGCCTCTTCCTGCTTCGCATTCGAGTGCATGCTCCTGTTCGGCCTCTATCAGCCCTTGTCGATTAAGCTGGCAATTGAATCAGACTCATCTAAACTGGCAACGGGTTCAACTTCGGCCTACTATTTGTTTGACAATTTATTCTGACTTTTCTTTTCTCTTCTTCCTTCTTTCTGGGTCATTTTCTGTTTGGACCTCTCGTATCTATCTCGCAATCTACCTACATAAAGACATAAATGGAGAGGTTATGCACTATCTAATATAATCAAATATAATCTTACAATCTTTTCTAATATAATTGGGACCATGGTACTCTTCAAATTCATTGGAAGGAAATTGCGAGGAGAATACTGAGAAATTATAGGGATGACGGCTAATATTATTAGAAAAGAAGCTGTCTAAGTGAAATTATTATTACTTATTATTATTGAAACAAAAAAAGTCTTCAATTGCGAGGAGAATACTGAGATAGGTCGGTAAATGGCTGCCGCGGGTGGTGTGAAATTATTAGGTACCTATCAGAATAACAGGACAGGTATTAAATTAATAAAACAAAAGGTGACTAGGTAGCCGACGCCATTTTTGTCACTCTCATCACTGTCAACGCCACAATCAAACTAACGGTACATTCTCCAATTGTCTTACTTGGCGATGAGGATGAGTTGGATTGAAGCCGAGAGAGACCCTCGAGTTGGTCACTTTCACAACCCTCGTGGCAATGGGCGCTCCAAATTAAATTGAATTAAATTCGCATCATTATGATGATGATTATTATTTTTGATATTTTCAGTGAAGCTCAAGTTAATTTGATGAGTAGAGAAGTCGGAGAGGCAACTGTCAGTCTCAAGCTGAATGGGAAATGATAGTCGATTAGGCACTCAAATAATGAACAATTATCACTTTATTGGAGATTTTGGCAGCTTTAAAAGTTGAGAACGACGAAAGGTTTTGTTTTATAAGTTGTTTCATACCATTCATCGATGGTGATGATGGTATAATTTATGAATATGTGTTTGAATCACGTTAATGTAATTTTTACGTAAATCACAATTATGTTGATCTATGGTAGCTAGGGAATCGTTTCATCCAGCCAATAATAGTAACTGTATTTGTAGGTTAGTTGGTCAAGAACACAATGATTGATGATGAACGGAAGAATCGTTGCAAATGTTAGTATGGCACGACAAAGTTTAATTTGGAAGACCTCAAATTGACTAATTTCTCAGTAACAGTCATCGTGTATTCCAGATCGAATTGTCACTTTAAACGGCTGATCCATGTGGTCTCATGTGTTTCCAAATCCTTCTCTCCAAGAACATCCTGTTGTCAAACTTGTTTTAATTATGAAATAAACTGGGACTTCGATCCAATCCTGGCTCATGTTCTTGTTTCTTTTGGTAAGCCTTTGGTCATGCATGTTCTTGAAAGAGATTGATTCCCTAAAGGATTATAAAAAAAAAAAAAAAAAAAAGGAGGTTCTGATAATATATGTAAATATGGATACACATGAAGTTGTTACTGCCACAAGGTCGGTTAGACGTAGACACAACATGCTTTAGAAGGATTTGAATATGAGAACAGCTGCAGAAGCTATGCGTTGACTATCTATTTTATTGGTTGCTAAACATAACTGGATCAGTCTGACTTTCTGAATGCAGCTAAACATCGATGAAATACATGTAATTAGGACTTGACTTTCTAGTTTAAGATGGGAATGTAATTGGGTTTATAACTTGGGAATCCATTCAAGACGGATCACACTTATTCAGATGGTTTTAGTACTTCAAACTTGCAAACACTGGCCTTAAGGTTATTATTTAATTATGGACGGTTAAGATCGATAATTTCTATGTAATGCTTCATTATGCTTCATTCTCCCCCAAACGGCCTTAGACAATGCCTGCCATTTGGAGCTGAATAGATGGCGTCAAGTGCATTAAAACATACCATGAAAGCATTGCACAAAATAAATGGACTTACATTGTAAAACCAAATAAAAAATTAATTATAATTTTATGGATAGGTAATAGAATATTAATTAACATTATTATGTAGGCATTGAGAATGATCAATCAAACATTACTTATAGAAAAGAAAAGAAAAAAAAAATTGGACTGTGATTCCCAACCAGCTTTGAAGGGATGAAATTGAACAAGGAAATGCAGCCTCCTGATGCGGTTTGTGGAATATGCGTGAATCTTGCTTTGGTGTTTGGTCGCCTATATATTATATGTGCACATGGTGGCCATATGGCAGTTACAAGATCGTTTTGGCTAATAATTCCATATTCTTTCAATTCTCATCCTGACCTAGATTGACATCAATTTCATAATAGGGTATTGGAATTTGATCTGCCTCCTTGTATTTACCGTGTAATTAGACCATGTATATGCTAATAATTGAAGTCCCCAGTATACTAATTTTCAGTTTCACCTGTGTTCATGGTTTAATTTTTGCCTAGCGCTGGTTGAGCCCTTTGCTTAGAATTAACAAAAATTTTAAATATAGTTGCATGTTAAAGAGTAGAAAATTTCATGTCAACTAATTAGAAAGGTTTAACATGCCTGAAAATATTTGTGTCTCACTTGTTACCTGTGTTCTTCAGTTTAACCTATTGGGTTGGCTTGATTTTTAATTTAATCAGTTGGGGAGAAAAGGAAACAAACAAAGGAAATTTGGTCCTGATGGGGTCAAAGAATCTGGTTTGCATAGCCATGAACCCCATAGGAAACCAAGAAAAAAAAAATACTAATAGTATATATATATATATATATATATATATATATATATATATTTGTATGTATGTAAAGCTCACCACAATGTGGGAAGATTGCCGTTTAATTTCATTAATTAGTTGAGACTAGAGACTTAATCAATTTTTTTATTGTGAAAATTTAATGAGACTTGCCTAGGACATTGGTTTAGGTTAACATAATTAAGCATATGATCACATCTCAACAAGAAGCCTCACATGTTCATCTCTCTAGATTTTCCTTTCCATCAATCATTCCCCACTTGGCCTCTCTCTTCATTCACAACTTTAGAAGCGTAAATACATGTTTGGATTGGCGGGGTTCGGTGCATGGTTTTGTGGAATTAGAAGGGGGCGGCACCTAGGATTGAGAGAAAAAGTAATAATTGAGAATTCACTGACATTTTTTCTTTATTTATTGCAATTTTTATTGAAAAACCAAAAAACAATTTCAAATATGTTGTTGCCACATGCAAGGCTCAGGTTGTGCCAGGTGCAATGATCCTACACGGCGTCTGGATCATGAGCACCACACAAAAACGCAGAGAGAGAGAGAGAGAGAGAGAGAGAGAGAGAGAGAGAGAGAGAGAGAGAGAGAGAGAGAGAGAGAGAGAGAGATGACTTTCAACTACATTCAATCAAACTGCTTTACCGACCCCTCACAAACCGAATTATGGGCGTTGGGATATGTTCTTTTAAATACAAAGGATCAGGGTAGGGAATGAAATCACAATGGAAATGAGGTCACCCACATTCTGAATCTCAATGATTCCATCATTTAACCACAACCTTCATTAATGGCGTTTCAATACATTTGCTAGGACCCAGCAGGGTATCTTTGCAAAGTAGTCCATGTTCTGTTGTTCCAATTTGATATCATTGTAAAAAAAATATCGTTGGCAATAAAGTCATAGCTGTAAAACACCCGGCGACATACAATTGACCTTGAGAACTTGCAAGTTCTTTTTTTTCTTTCTTTCTTCTTCTTCTTCTTCTTCTTCCTCTCCTCCTTTTATTCTTCTTTTGGGAGGTGAAGAAGGAGAAAAGACTTCATCGAAAACATCCGTTGGCCATAATGATATACAGTGGAAACAATGATATGCCCACAAAATATTTTTGCATGTCTGGACGAGAATCCCATATCAAAGAACGAACTAATCATATCACTATTCGGTTCCAATAATATATATTGACAGGAAATTTGCGTTCTCATAGGAAAAATCCAAATAGATGCTAATTATAAGAAATGGTCCAACTGCTTACAATTGGCTGTGGGGTTCTATCCCATTTCTTTACTAATTGAGCGATGATGTTATTAATTTCCCGGCCACATGTGATGGAGCAAAGAGGCTTTGAAGCTCAAAGGTCTTCTATATCTTTCCGAGGTTCTCATATGCAAATCGTTCCTTCTAATCCCCCCCCCTCCCAAAAAAAAATAAATTAATTAAAAAGAAAGTTCTTAGAAGTTCACTTAGTGCCAAGTGTTCAATTTGTTGCACTACCTCATATCATTACTACCCAAACAATATACATATATATATGAATAAAAAAATTCACACTTTTATTTAGCATCATGCATCCCACCAATTCTTCTACTACTAGCTAAGCTGCCACATCAACTTTTGTTGTTTTCCCCTTTCTTTTCACTAACATTATAATAAGGAGAACTATCTTAATATATGTAGTGGCACCGCCAATTTACATCTTCCAAGAAGTACGAATTCGCTTTCTGCTTATTAGTTTTGAGAAGTTAGGCAACTGAGAGACGTTGCCTTATAGCATGCAATGCATAAACTCTAAACATACAAGAAGGGAAGATACCTATATTGCATATGTATATGGGTGTGTGCACTCTAGCAATTTAGCCTTTCTCGAACTCCTATTTAAGCGTAATTGAGGCTCATTACAGATATCTCAAAACTTTTGTATGGTAAGTCTGGCAAACAAGCCCACCGTAATGCTTGCTATATATGTATGTATCATGCCAAGGATAATATGACTCTTTCATCCTGGCAAGTGCCGCCGACCACAAAAATACATCGAAGCGAAATCTCTCTGTGATCTTTCTAAATAGAAAAGAGAAATATAAAGGAACCCCAAACGAAAAGATTTGGATTAAGAATTTGACTTAATATACATAAAATTATTAGTTTTCATCCCAAAAGGTTCCTAAAAAGCTTGACGACCAATATCCATCAAATGGCTTTGGAGTATAGCAAGGATGGTGGTGGTGGCTAGGGATGGCAAAAATCTTAGCTAGTTTTTATATATCCTAGCGGATCATGCATGGATCATATGACTATGTGTCTTATCTTTCTCACATCTCTTTGTTTTGTTGCATTTTGGAGGCTTCCTATGTAACTCGCTAGAACAAAAGTGGAATGATGATGATAGTGCTCATTACAAAGCAGATTTTAATATGCGAAAAAAGAGAACTTACAAACGCCAAACTCATAGCTCTAAATCTTTTTTATATGAAAAAGGAGAGACTACTTATGGAATTCAAGGTTTCATGCACATGCTTCCCTCTCTTTTCCCATGAAATTTTTTAACTTGCAAGCAGCAAGTGGGCATTGGTGTGTGGTGGGGTGGAACACGAAACCACGAACCCTAAAAATGCTAATAATTCTAGAAAACCCAAATCGGATTTCTCCGCTTTACTCAGTTAATCATCACGAGGAGACGTGTTGAACAAGGGGATTAACTGATTTCTGAATTGATTACCAAAAGTAGCATTGATTTGATTCTTAACCTCCCACGCGTTTAATGAAGATTGCATTTCATAAGCTTTTCATCTAAATTATCACACTCTTTCTGTAGCATTGGAGAAAAGTAACTTTTATCGAGGTTCTCAATGCAATGCTAAGCTTTTTTGGCTCAGGGACATGGTTCTGAAGTTAAATAATAAATAGTCCCTTTGCGAAAACATTTCAGGCACCGCATAATGAGCAAAATGAATAATGATAGAGATGCTAAAGTTTTTAGTCAATTAGTTAATTTAATTTATTAAATAATGCAAATGTGTGTATCCCATGTTATATATATTAAGATTGGACTCACAATTTTGTATTGCTTATCCAAAGATTTTTAGGTTATGAATTTACATAATATGGATAACTTATCATTTTCCAGTAAAACATTTAAGATAGATGCCAATTACTGGAATATTTTCTTTAGTGCCAAATACTCCCATGTTAGTATATCAAAATTAGCATGCTAATTATCAGCCTAAGAAAAGAAAATTGAACAAAGCCCTCAAGCCGTTTATAAAAAAAAAAAAATTAATTATATATTGATAAACTTTAGTTGTTAAAATTAGAATGTAAATAATTAGAATTGAGCATAAGAACACCCCCATGGTAGTCCTGTTTTGGCTGGAAGGTATAGGAGCAGGTGGGTGGAAGGGAAGTAAGAAAACAAACTATATATTGACAAATGTGGGGTCGACACATGGCACGTGTGTCAGATTAGTTGGCAGTAAGGGCTTTGTGGGCCGACCCAGCCTTAGAAGAAGTCGCAATCCGGATGAGCCTTCCGACGTGACGCCCCCCCAACCCCCGTCCCTTCGACTTGGCGGATCCGCTCCACGTGGGCACACCATGCTTGTCCTAGTCAGCATTTCCTCTCTGCCACGTGTATTCCTATTGCTGAGGTTTGCGGACTCTCATAGTCAAAACTCATTCTTTGGCCCACATGAGAATGAGTAGTCATATTCATTTGGTTGCTTCCTCCCAATTTTCAGCTTTGGCCCAGTTTTCTACAAATTTTCCATTCTGAATTCATAAATTCCAGCTAGGCTCTCTGCTGCATTCATGAACACAAGTTCAAAAAATAATCCAACAAAGTAGATTTAAAATATTTTATAATTTTTAAATAAATATTATTATATAATTTTAAAAATAATTATATTCATTTAAATTCACCCTTTTTAATTCTACATAATTTTTTCTTTTCTTTTCTTTTCTTTTTTTTTTTTAAAAAAATCAATATTCTGACCAAGCACATGATTGGCAAAGAATAATTTGGAACCACAAGGTTGGGGGTAGTGAAAGTCTGAAATGATGGAGCACATGCTAGTTTCTTGCTTTCTTTTTAATGTCAAAAGATATCAAAATTCTATGCCTTGTAGGGCAATGGAAGAGTATGTATGCTTTAATGCTAGCCATTAGTCCATGACTCTCCTTTGCCTTATATCATTTGTCAAACATATGGAAACAAAGGAGGAGAAAAAAAAAAAACAATCTAAGAACAAAATAGTCCTCAAAAGATACTAATCATTCAACCTCAATTCAGCACCTGTATAATAATATAATAAGATGGTAAACTGATCAAAGATGGCCATATGCCCATTGATGTAGGACAGGGAGTCATACATCACATTATTATGGATTGGAGGGATCTTCAAAAGTATAAAAGGAAATTCTAAAAAGTTTATTTTTAAGTATAATTTCACTATTTAAATATTATATAAATTATTTAGAATTTTTTTAATATATTTTAAGATTTTTTATTTAATTAAAATATTTTTTATTCAATTATATGAATTTTTTTTATAAATGTAAATATTTAAATTTAAAGATTATATCATCACAATGAATAATTTTTTTTTTTTAGCCTATTTTCTTTTCTATTTTTCTATTTTTATTTTTCTCGAATCTCTAACTTCATGCTTCTGTCCTACTCCTCTATTTAAGCAAGCCTACGAGCACAATCACCTTACATATGCTTCAAGTCTCTTTTCCGTATAGTTAGCCTTATTGCATCATGGAGAATCTGTTGGGCTTAGCTGATCATGAAGACGACTTTTCTCTTCGGTGCATCTGGGTCAATGGTCCGGTCATAGTTGGTGCCGGACCATCAGGGCTAGCCACTGCAGCTTGCCTTAGAGACCAAGGTGTGCCCTTTGTTGTTCTTGAAAGAGAAGAATGCATAGCATCTCTATGGCAAAAACGAACCTACGATAGGCTAAAGCTTCACCTACCCAAACAATTCTGCCAACTCCCAAAACTTCCATTCCCTGAGGATTTCCCTGAGTATCCTGCAAAAAGACAGTTCATTCAGTACCTGGAGTCGTACGCTGAACGTTTTGAAATCAGCCCAAGATTCAATGAGTGTGTACAAGCAGCCAGGTACGATGAGACCAGTGGCTTGTGGAGGGTCAAGACCGTTTCCACAAGTGGCTCCGCTACTCGCACTGAGGTCGAGTATATTTGCCGATGTCTAGTGGTGGCTACGGGCGAGAATGCAGAGTGTGTAATGCCTGAAATTGAAGGATTGGAGGAGTTTGGCGGCGATGTTATCCATGCTTGTTCCTACAAGTCCGGTGAGAAATTCCGCGGAAAGAAAGTACTAGTTGTGGGTTGTGGCAATTCTGGCATGGAGGTTTCTCTTGATCTTTGCCACCACAATGCCTCTCCATCAATGGTTGTTCGTAGTTCGGTAAGTTATTGAAGTAGTTTTACTTTCTTTAGTCAAATACTTCAAGAATACTGTGACCACTGGATATGAGTGGATTCTAATTGTGTATCTGCTACACATGTTTTTGGCTTACAGGTTAATGTTCTGCCGCGGGAAATATTTGGCAAATCAACCTTTGGGTTGGCTGTTCTGTTGATGAAATGGCTACCCCTCTGGCTGGTCGATAAGCTCTTGTTGATATTAGCATGGTTTGTTCTTGGGAACATAGAAAAATTTGGGTTGAAGAGGCCATCCATGGGTCCACTGGAGCTGAAGAACACAAAGGGCAAAACCCCTGTATTGGACATTGGTGCCTTGGAAAAAATCAGATCAGGAGATATTAAGGTTGTTCCTGGAATCAAGAAGTTTTCACGTGGACAAGTTGAGCTTGTAAATGGTCTAGTCCTTGATATTGATTCAGTTGTTTTTGCTACCGGATATCGCAGCAATGTCCCTTATTGGCTTCAGGTGGGAATGTGTTGTAATTCCTCTGTTTACCCTTCACTTTCTCGAAAAGATTTTTGACTTTTGACTCCATTTTTAAAACAAGTTAAGTTAGAAAGGATGCAGTGTTTAATATTGGGCAAGTGGGCTAATCTTAATTTGGTTATATGGTGAACAGGAAGGTGAATTCTTCTCCAAGAATGGGCTCCCAAAGGCACCATTCCCCAATGGTTGGAAAGGAAAGTCTGGGCTTTATGCAGTTGGGTTCACAGGGAGAGGGCTCTCTGGTGCATCCTCAGATGCCATTAAAATTGCACAAGACATTGGCAATGTCTGGAAGGAAGAAACCAAGCAGAAAAACAGAACAACAGCTTGCCATAGACGCTGCATTTCACAGTTCTAAAGACTAAGTTTATAACTCTCTTTCTTGTGCGGTTTTAAGGTTGCAAAGAAAAAAGGAAAAAATCAAAAATATTTATAAAACAGAAAAAACAAAAACAAAAAAGAGAGAGAGAGAAAAGAAAACATTTAGCACTGGGACAGAGCCCTCTCCGAAAGACCCTACTATTTGCTTCTTATGGGCATTTTGCACACTGAGGATGACGAGGCTTTTTTTTTTTTTTCTTTTACTCTTTTTCCTTTCGTTTATTTTTGCAGTTCGGTACAGTTTTTGTAGCATACGTCAGTGATTAAGTGAAAATGAAAGTGGGTTTTTCCCAATCTTTTGGTGTCATTTGGTTATTGACTGTATCTCCAGCATGGCTCTCGGTGTGCCCAACTATTGCTATCTCTAGCTATTGAGAGAGCCTTTTTTTTTTTTTTTTCTTTTAACCTCTTTGTTTTTCTTCCATTTTTCCCCTGAAGCGTAGGCCTTTCATATTTATTATGATTTATTGTCCATTTTTCAATTGTTTGAGATATAGATGGTACATGGGCTTACCATAACCATCAGAAAATTCTCAAAGTAAATAAGGCCCACTTATTCAGTCGTCCAGATTGGCAACTTGCCATAAGCAGGTGTGTAGGGTCCGTCAGTGTCAGTAAAACCTAGCTCCACCAAGTCCACATCCCGTACCCACCTTGTTCTCTCCCTCTCTCTCTCTCTCTCTCTCTCTCTCTCTCTCTCCATGATAGCCAATTCCAACCTGGTCTAGACATCACTGTTACGATTATCTTGAGGTTTGACCACCAACTTACCAAATAGTACAGGCTTGGAAGTCTCTCTAAGAAAAACCATAGTTAAAGCATTTTCTGTAAAGCATAATGTGCCTTGCAAAGCCTTCGAGATGGACTTTAGCAGACCTGAAAGAATTAACAGACAATGTTATGGGAGACCGAGCTGTTTAATTAGGTAGAATAACGGACAAAAAATGACATTATTTGGCGTCGCCGGGCCTTGGTACCGGAGACCTTCAGTGTGTTAGACTGCCGTGATAACCAACTACACCACGACACCAACACATTAAGATGGACAACCAGAAAGTTAATTCTAATGTAGCGTATACAATTTTAAGATGCAATCCAGCAGCTCCAAATTCTGTCTGTTTCTCTCTGGCATCGTAATGCATGATTTTACCTGTTGTCAATCTGACATAATATCACTTCCAGGGGGAGTCAGGCTAACACATGGGGATGCCATTTCCACTTGCAAAATTGCCGCAATCTCATGATCACAAGCTAGGGCCCCATCTTATAAGTCCATCAGCTTCTGTGAACTTTACTACTGAGATTGCATTATATCCTGTTGGGTCGTACATCCAGGTCCAATAGCTTTATGTACTGCGTGCTGGGCACAAACATGTGATGGCACGATTTTTTCTGATTTCAGGAATTTTTACATGTTCGTTCACTTATTGATTACTCGGAAATGCCTTGTTTCGTCAAAGAATTCAGGATGCTTTTTATTATTATTTTTTATTATTTTTATTTTTCCTTTGGTTACAAGTAATGGTCAGTAGTAGTTATATTAGTTGCTAGAGAGAAAGAGAATGCAAAAACGGGTTCGAAGATAAAATCCCAAATTCTCATAAATCGTGGATATTTAGTGTTTCCAACCTCCCCCAACAACCAATGTACTGAGGATATCATCCGGACAAGTCTAGATTGGAAAAGAAATCAAGATACTGATTGTCCCAAATTGTCCATTTTTAATTGTACTTTCTTGGTACTATTTCACTTATAGGCCAGAAACTCGACAGGCTGGCTGAATTGTATACCCTGCCCGTATGGATCTCGCCCTGTTCTGTTATTGTCTACTTCCTTACCACATGTTCATATAAAATGAATCTAATTCATTCGATTATTTAGGTTTGTATGTTAGGGCAAAGGAATTAATGCATGCCTCCATTGTTAAATTGATTTTGTGTAAAGAGTGGTGACTATCCCCATTTCTAAGATATCCATATTGCTCCCTATAGTGCAGTCTCCAAATTTATATGATCGATTATGTATAGATCTTTAACTCATGCAATCATCATCTTGGCTCCAACATATCCATCACCTCTGCACTTCCCACAAATTATTCTTAAGATTTATTGATTTCTAACACAGAATGGGCGTTTTGCATTATTCCTGCTTTCACCCTTTTTTTTTTTTTTTTTTTTGTATTTATTAGACGGATCATAAACTCTGAGAATTATGCTGACTTTCGGTTTGTGTTCAGTGATGAATTTGCGTAAGCCTTTCGGACCAATAACAAGTAGCAATAACAACATATTATCACTAGAAAAGGAAACTTGCAACCATTTAAAATCATATCTCCGTGTGAAGATTTGTAGAAAAAGAGGTAAAGCTCAATTCGATGTCGAATGAGCAATCTGTTTGGGTTTGGGCTTAAGAGCTTGAACAAACCCAATTCTCCAAAGCCCCACAAAAACACATTTCGCAATCAAGTCGAAAGCCTCCAATTCGATTTTCAATGAACGGCCCACCGGCACAAAGAAGCTTTACAACAGACCGGCACATTTTTTACCCGGCGACGGATTGGCTAACGTTACATTTCAGGAAACCAAAGTAGAGGAGGAGAGTGGGATGAGGTGGCAGGATTCGAGGCCATAAAAATACCAAAAAGAAATAATAATAATAATAATAATAATAATAAAGAAGTAGAAAGAGCTTCAAGAAGGCTCGAGACAAATGGCTGCCTTAACCTCTCAGCTCGCCGCTTTCACGCCGGCGCCCATCAAATCTTCTTCTTTGACACTTGCTCCTCTACGGAACTTTTCATTCTGTTCTATTTTGGGGAACGGCAATAGCCTCAGAGCCGACACAATGGCCATCTTCGTCATTAGTGGCTCGACGGCGAACAGACCCATCTCTGTTCGGGCAACGTCTTCTTCTTCTTCTTCTTCTTCGTCCTCTTCGTTTGGGTCTAGGCTCGAAGAGGCTTTCAGGAAGACTGTTGCGGAGAATCCAGTTGTCATTTACTCTAAAAGTTGGTGTTCGTGAGTTCGATATCTCTCTTGATTTATCATTTTGATTGCAAAGTTTTGGTATTTTTTTCAAGAAAAAAAATTGGAATTTGGTTCGATTGAAACGAAGTTTAGATGGGTTTTGTTCGAATTTGTGGTGAAGGTATTCTTATGAGGTGATATCGTTGTTCAAGAGGTTGGGCGTGCAGCCATTGGTTATTGAATTGGATGAATTGGGTATGTGAGCCTCCATTTCGGGTTTATATCAATATATATAGGTAATCGCATATCAATATGATAAGAAAAATATTGATGATACAGTTTGCTTTTTTGGCTCTTCAAATAGTTTGAATGGTTAGGTTTCTTAGAACATAAGCATGATGCTTTTCTTTTGAGAGGATCCAATTCTATTTCAGGTGCACAAGGAACCCAGATACAAAAGATACTGCAAAGGCTTACTGGACAACAAACTGTTCCCAATGTTTTTGTTGGTAAGTATTGCTTTTCCTCCCTTTTTTCATCACTATGTTATGCACAGAAGATGAAGACTAGGATCTCTTTCCTTTATATAGTTATTGGAAATTAATGTGTTTGTCAGGAAAACAGAATGGTAGAATGGCTATGTCTTCTGTATTTATTAACTGGATAAAACCAAATTTATATTAAGGCATACTTGATGTGTTCCAAAGGTTCCGTTTTCACAATTCTTATGAAGCAGGAGAATATGCTAGATATTTGCATGCATGCACATATGTAATCATAAAGTGATTTTTTTGTTGGGTCTGCATACAATTTATTGCAACATTTTGCTGGTCATCTGCTGATGAATATGTGGTGCTTGACAAGTAGTTTCAGCTACTAGTTCTGTATTTTGGCAATGGTGCTGACTGCAGTGTGAACAAGTGCCCGCGTGGACTTCACTATCACCCATAAAGTGATCTAGATTAGGCAAATGATTAACCCAGCTGAAAATTGAACCAGTCTAGGGTATTATGTATTTCTTTTCATAAACTGGTCTTGTTTTCTGCATTCTACAATTGGCTTGAAAAAAAAAGTTGGACATAAAATTTAGATATCTGTCACCAATTTAATGATAGTCACACAGTCAAAGAGCTTTCATTTACGTGCTTTCTATGAACTTTGTATAATTGCATATTCCATAGCTTTGTTCTGCTTTCATGATGTTGTGGCCCTAGTACATCATGGGGAAATCGCTGGACTGTGTTGTACATTATAAGCTAATATATCTTTTCAAAGGTCATTCATTATTTCTGACTACTCACTGAATTCAGGGCCATATACAGGTTGCCATTGCTATGTCAGAAAGATAATAAGATTGTACAAAAATGAGATAGAAGAGAACATGATTTGTGCCATTTTTCTAATAAACTTATATATATTTATCCAAAAAAAACAACATATAAATTACTAAGATATTTTTTCCCAATTTCTCCTCTTTGTTACTTGGATAAAAATTGCTGGCAAATACCTAAGCATTTTGTTCCCTTCCATGATCAGGGGGCAGACACATTGGTGGTTGCACAGGTACATTCGCCATTTATTCTTTTTGGAATCATGCTTTGAGTGCATGTCACAGTGGTGCCTGTGTGACAAAGCTGGCTCTTTTCTCCCCGTTTCTCTTTTTTGGCTCCAAATTCTTTCAATGCCGCCACTAGCCATTTCCCTTCGACTTTGGATTAAGTTTTATATATCTATCTTGAACTGGAAGCCTTTGGATATATCCCCAAAAAAATAAAAAGATTAAAAAAAAAAAGGCAGACCCAGAAGGTTTTGATTGCTAATGTGGCTTCATGTTCTTGTGCAGATACTGTGAAGCTATATAGGAAAGGAGAACTTGAGACCTTGTTGTCAGAAGTTAATGCTAATGCTGGAACTGCGCAAGGCTAGCTAGCCTTGTTATTTTGTGCTTGAAGACTCTGATTCCCTCGTCAAGCATGGACTTCTTGACAGGACACCCAAGTTTCTGCTGCCTACCATTCATTGTTGTATATTTGTTTGCATGTCCTCTGTATGATCTTTTTGGTGGAATTGTACAGTCTGCTCATCAAAAGATTGTTCGATAAATACATTTTGAATTCTGTTTATTATACTGCAATGTGTGTTGATCTCTCTCCCCCATGTCACTGGCCACCGTGAATGGAAGTTCCGAAGAAAACAAGAGTCAAAGGCATGTTCATAAAAAAAAAAAAAAAAGGCGAAGGTGACGATAAATGATACCAAACAACCACAAATTCACTGAGAATTATCCAACGTTAAAGAGAGTCTCATGCCATTATATTTCCTTGTTCTGGCGACGCCACTGGTAGGCCGTTGACTCTTTACATTAATGGGCTAACACTAATCTTGCCCTAGTAGAAGGGGGTTTGGTCCATGTTCGTGGCCCAAAAAATTAGCCAGGTGGAAGACCGTAAAGCGTGGCACCACGATGATCATCCAACAAGGCAACTAACTGCCTTCTCTTCACATTTAGGACCTGCAAATCCGGTAATAACTGACGGCTTAGTTCCAGCCTTGCAATGGTAGTACCTGTGACTTCTTTCATGGCAGCGGCACATGCGTCCTACAACATTTTTGGAACCCCGAGCTTCTGTGGTCGCAACGAAAACTGTAATTACTCGAGCTGTTTTTGCAGCCAATTCACCAATAACGGGAGGAAAGTGTTGCTTTGCATTATTAACGGTGAAACACAAGGTATGGTACCCTGCAAGAAGAAGCAAAACTTTTCCAGCATCACTTGTTCTGCTGCCAACAAGCCCTCTCCTTCTACTGAAATCAGGTCGGTCCCTCTCCTTCTTATCTTGTTCGTCCTTGTTCTTTGTCGTTTCATCTTCTTATGGATTTCTCTGTCTGAACTTGGAAATATGAGACAATGAAACAAAACTTCTTCAAAAATCAGCCAGTATGCACAGGTTGTCGGTTCTTCTTACTAGGGACCGAGAGATATAGAAATCTGTTATTATGGAGAATAAAGGCAGATGGATGAGCCGGAAGCTAGAGATGCTTTTAGTGTATTGAATTGTGTTCTGACAGCTTTCCCAAATTGAATCGTCAGTTTTATTTCATTTCTCTGTGATTGGTACGGAGACTGTAGTTAGTAGCTGAATGCCAAAATTTACAATAGCCCATCTGAAGGTGATCCCGTGATTTTGGGTTATGCAAGGTGCCATACAAGTGAATTTGGAAGACCTCTGGTTGTGAACTGAGTAGAATGGTCACACAGATGTGTTCTAATTGTTGGGTTAATTTCCTTTATACTGCACCTTACATAGAGATCAGGAAATTGTTCAGGTTGTGACTTGTAAATTTTGTCCAAAGGTTTGTAAATGCTAGAAATTTACCGAGTGAGTCTTCCTTTTAATTATTATTTATTCTTTTTTTTTTCTTTTCTTTTTTTTTACTAGTTCTGCGGCAAAGATAAGGAGCGAAGTTATCTCTCCATTTCGGTCTGTCCGGATGTTCTTTTATCTGGCTTTCATGGCAAGTGGTGCTATGGGAGGACTAATAGCAGCCACACAGCTTATTGCTGCTCTATCAAATCCATCAAGAGCTGCTGAGGTCCCAGATATAGCCAAAGGTGTTGGCATTGACATTGGAGCCGTTGCTATATTTGCATTTCTATATTCTAGGGAGAATAATGCAAAGAATGCACAGCTGGCTAAGCTTTCAAGAGAGGAAAACCTCTCAAATCTTAAGCTTCGTGTGAAAGAAAATAGAATTATCTCAATTGGCTCTTTGAGAGGTGCTGCTCGTCTGGTAATATGTGCTGGCCCTGGTCATTTCATTTTGGAGTCATTTAGGCTTAGTGAGCCTTTCACTCAAAGGCTGTTAGATAGAGGGGTGCTTGTGGTGCCATTTGCTACTGATGGGAATTTTCCTAGTTTTGAGTTTGATGAGAGTGAGGAGATGAAGGATGTTACAGCCAAAAGGAAGAGACTCTGGCAGCTTGCTCCTGTATACATTTCTGAGTGGTCGAAGTAAGAACCTTGTTAGAAATTAAATTTTATTGTGTTTCAAGTTGGCTTTCTTTCTCTCTCCCTCTCTTTGCTATTGCTAAATTTGCACTTCAAATGATAGGTGGTTGGATGAGCAAAAGAAACTGGCGGGTGTTCCCCTTGAATCTCCTGTGTATTAACTTCTGCTTCCTCTGACTATTTATATGTATTTTGGTAGAGCTTAATCATTGCACCTTAAAAAATCTTTGTATTTTCCATTTCTTGCTTGTACAATGAATTCACCATATGAGATTCTTAGGAAAATGCAGAGCAGAGCATACTTTTCCCCTTTCTTCATAATTCAGAATTAAGGCTTTCTTATGCCAGCTCATTCTACAGGTATTTATCTCTACGTTTGGATGGTCGTGTCCGGGGAAGTGGTGTGGGTTACCCTCCTTGGAATGCTTTTGTTGCACAATTGCCACCAGTAAAAGGAATGTGGTCGGGTCTGCTTGATGGAATGGATGGAAGAGTTCTTTAGGGGAAGTTTGACTTGCATTTTCTTGTTTTTTGAGGGTTCATTTCTTACTACTTGATTTTGGATATCCGTCATTTTTGTACTGATTACAGTTACCCTCTATCTGTTGGAATTGGGGTTATGCCAAGTTGCAAGTAAGTGTCGAGAATTTGTTATTCTCATTGCCAATGGATTGAAAACTGTATAGGACATGGAAAACCGCAACAACAGGCCAAACAAGCAGGCGACTAAACATCTGGCCTTGGTAATGGTCCTAATGGAACCGTGGCGACAGGTGCATTGCGAATTATATTCAAATGCTTCTTCTTCATCTTATTCTTGAAATTGCTCTTTGGATTGCTGCTAATTATAATTTGTAGTAGAAGAGCTCATGTCCGTGCTATGACGTTGTTGGCAATCGAGGCTGTATAAAGCAGAAGGAAGCCCCGGGCTTCTACATCCCCTTTGCCTTCCTCTCGGCATAAGAGAGAATTAAACCAGAGTATTGTTGTTTAGTTGATGCAAACGATATCCTTTGTACTCATTCTAATGCATCAATATATGGTAACTGCTTATATACCATACGGACTTGTCCAAAGCAGTGTCTGGAGTGTCGTTCATTTTCACTGCCAACATGTTTTGTAAATTGTAGTTTTCTGGTTACCTGAATTGTCACATAAATCAAACATGAAACATGTGCTTCCGTTAGCTTGAAAAATACGATCAACGAGAAAAGATACTTCATTGGCAATATGGCTCCTTGTTCTTCAAGGAAACCAGAGCAAGTGGTTAGAACAGAAGTTTCAAATGAAGGCGGTTAAGTAGTGTAGTCTTCGCTGTGATGACATTGATACCAAATCCAGACAAAAAGTTCTGATTATGGAGCACCGAAATTTTCTGCATTGGTTTCAAGTTACAGCCGATTCGGTTGCAATTTTAAACGAGATTTGGAGGGCATGGTGGTTGCAACGTACAAGGAATGAAACAGAAGCAGCGTGAGGAATATATAATTACAAAAGTTCGTGACACGGATAAGCACAAGCTAAGAGAGAGCTGGATAGTTCTAATGTCAAAAAGCTACAATAAAATACGGACACGACAGGCACTCATTTAACTTCGTCAATTTCATCCAATGCATAGTTGTTCGTAGATACATTTGCATAATTAACCTTGTCGAATCGAACCACCACTGGGTAGCGAGTCTTGGGGTCCTGTCCGTCCAACAACATGAACCAACAGTGAATAGACCAAACTATTAAACTCACACTTCCAAAATCGGAAAACGTACCAAAAATATATGTATCAGAGTAAGGGAAACAGATAAAATATCTGACCTGATCAACGGCAACTACAGACCCAATGCCGTTGTACCAGTAGGACTCTCTCCTGAGAATCTTAACCTGCGGAGCCATGGCAAACAGCTTGTTTTATTATTATTATTACTGTGTTTATCGAGAAAAAACAATCGTCTTCCCTTTTTCTGTTATTTTTTTTCTTCTGGGGTATCAAGATTACGAAGCAATTCAAAATTATCAAACATGACACATCATGTCGTGTTGGAGGAGAAGAAAAGAGAGTAAATTTGATTGTTACCTTGGTTCCTCTCTTGGGTCCAATCGGCGGAGGCTTAGGTTTAGGAGCTTCTCCTGCGGGCGGTGATGCGGCGGTGGCAGGTGGTGCTGCACCACCCTCCTCGGCCGCCCTCACGACAAGCCGTGATGATGAACTTTTGATGTTGTTCTTTGAAGAGAATAACACCACGGTGGTCCTGGAAGCCGAGCCTGTATTGGTTGCAACATTCGGTGTTAACACGAACCCTGAAGCAACCGACGGCACGCTGCAGCTAGCCATGTTCTGCTTCACAGTAGGTCGTTCAACGAAATTGAGATTGAGACGCTTTGGATCAACGGACTGAAATTTTTGGCTTCCTTTAATTATCTGATCTTGTAAAGTAAACGTCAATCTCTTCCTCCACTACTGTGCCACCACGTTCGCACCATATCCTACTCTTTGGATAATACGATTACACGTCATATTTTCCTCAAACTCGGATGGCCAGCTCAGCTCACTGGGTGGCGAGCTCACTCGGAGAAATTTTTGGCGCCGAAATATTACAAAACTTAGAAAATAACTAGAAAATAGATGTCAAGAGGTCCACTGAAAGATGCCAATGCAGACCAAATCAAAAATTCTTTTTTTTTTTCTTTTCTGCAGTTCTCTCAATATGAGAGGGTCAAACTCAATCGAAAATATTAAAATATAATATATAAATTATATTTTAAATATAATTTAAAATTAAATAAAATAATTTTTAAATATAATATCAATTATTTTTTTTGTAATCAAGTGACAAATCATGTTATTTTTATATTAATTGTGTAAGAAGAAAAAAAAAAACTTAAGTTTTTATAATTTTTAGTTCATGCCCTTCACGATTTTTTTCCTTTATATTATTAGGCGATACCCTTTGGTGAACCATTTGATGTTTATGGTTTCCACAAAAGACCCGGAGGTCAATGTAAATGTAATTTTACTATGGTTTTGCGTCTTTCAAAGGAGTCGGCCAACCGATCACTCCACCGTCAGTAAGTGCCCCTAACCAGCTCTGTGGATCATAGTTTGGAGCATAAAGGACAAAACACTTGACACGAAGCCCCCACTGTGGTGAGTCTGGTCTTCCATTCTCGACCATCAGAAAGTTGAAAGTAACAAACGTCTCCCTCGTCTCCTGTTCTTCCTTCCCGCCCCCGCTCTCTCACCGGTTATCCCCCTGCTGTTTCTGCACGTGTCCAACTCAATTCCGATTCCTGTGGCCCCATGTCGCCATGTCTGTCTTCCCACTTTTGTCTGCTGACGTCCTTTTGTCTCGTGGCTTAACCTCCGCTCCCCTCTTGGCTTTCTGCACCGTACGCACTACCCACTTGGATATTTTAATTTGGTGCGACTATGTAAACTTTAAAATAGTTAAATATAATTAATTTTTATATTAAATTAAATATTTTATATAATATATAAAAATAAATTATATTCGTTTGAATTTATTATATTTTAATCTATCTATTTTTTTTCTTTAATTTTTCAAGTCGTAGCTATATAAAAAAAAATGCCATTTGCTCGTAATTTTGCACAGCCGGTAATTGGCAAAAATTGTTTCCATTTCCAGTCTGTGAAGAAACTTACAACTTTTTTTATTTATTATCTTTTACAATACAAAGATTTTTAACACGATTCATTTCAAAATAAATAAAATTAACTCAATTTAAGATATAAATAAAAATAAAATTTTAAGTGCACTTTAATTGAAATAAAAAAATTATAAAATAAATTTATATAGTATAAAATTATATATACATTATCATTAAAAAATAAATAAATAAATAAATATGACAAGTAATCCAAAAGAAGCAAATATAAAACAAATCTACATTCTCTTCACTCATCATCCATTTACCACGCAGGGTCTTAAATGTAAATGCAGTTTTCCATCCTTCATAAAGCCCACGAGAGCAGGACAGCAAGTGGTCGTGGTCGTACATAGGCGTGTTATGAAAATATAAGCATTTGATAATCACTCCCATCGCTGAGTGACCCACGTTCAATTTTAATATTTTTCTCTCTAGAATCAATGGCAGTTTCCCAAACAAAAAGCAATATTAGTAACCAGAAAACGGAAAGAAAATAAAATCGCGGTTGCTTTGAAATTAGCCAAATGCATTTGTTTGCTGCCTTTTCCGCAAAACACGAAAAGACCTACGAGAAACAAACATGTTCTAACAGTTTTATAATGCTAGTTGGTGGAGCAGGACAAGAAGTCTGTTTCTTCCTTACTGTGTGTGCTAAACATGAAGCAACCTGAGGGTTTTAAGCAAACAGCTGTTTTTCTTCTTCTCTTTTCCCTTCTTTTAGGCACATCGGAAATTTTATGCACAAATTGTTAGTCTAGTTTTATTTTTAAAATCAAAGTAGATGCGGGTTTCAAACCTTAATTCACTTAAATTCTTACAAAATTATAAGAAATAAATTGAATTCACTCTTGTAATGATTTATAATCATTTAATGGTATCTTTCAATGACGAGCAAATTGAAAATCTTGGCACTTGCAAATCAAAATAACTAACACAAAGTCAATTCGAAATATATATATATATATATAATGAATCGTATTGTAAGTTCCCAAGCCAAGCACGATGAACCATGGTAAGAAAGGTTGCGCGTCGTTTTCAATTGCATGTGCCCTCCGTATCACTTGACCAAGATAGTGGATTTGCTGGGATGAACCCCTAGAATTCCCTTTCCTGATCGAGTTGGTAACGTCGTTTGATTTGAGACTTGGAGCATTAATGCCCATTTGGGCGAGCGTCGGGCTTTTTTATAATTACACGTTAATGGAGTGACTCAAGTTTAATTTCAATATTATAGGTAAATCACGACGAAAGTCTTTTTTTTTATTTTTTTTGACGTCGGTGGGGTCTTTGGTCCTTCCTGCCCCACGAAAGAGAGCGTACTCAAAAGGCACTGTGATGTGGATCCTCTTGTATATATTGTGGGTCGGCTGTGGAATCAGAGGCATCCATGCTTGCAAGTAGTGTGATTCCTATTCCCTCTCGGTTTTAGAGCCTGATATCAGCAGCTACCCCCCCCCATCGAGGTTCTACGGGCAATTGATGTTATTGCAGAAGACATTCTTGAACTGAAGCTTTTTTTTAGTCCCTGCACTATTTGTTATGCTAGAAGAAATGCAAATAATGTAGCTCACTGCTTAGCTAAGTTTGCTATCCAGGCGGTTCATGAAGTCACGCGTGGGGTGGGATCTTCCTCCTTTTATTCGCACGTAGCATGTTCTGATGTAAGGCACACCTGAAGGTAGTGACTCTTCTCCTTTTTTTTTTTTTTTTAAGTAATACCAGGCTACTAAGATTTTTTACTGACAATTTCATATGCTCAACTTGAGTTATATAATCACTTTTTATGTTTTCTTTTTTATTCTACCACTTAACATTACATATGTTTCAATATGTCATATCATTCGGTACAAAAATTTTTACAAGTTTTAGTATTCTAACATTACTCTCTTAGGATATCGGAATTAAGCTGAGTAACATTACGTAGATCAAGGATGCCCCATGCCCAAATCATTGGTGGCTTTTAATTTTGGGGCATGGGAGATTTCTTGCATTATTTCGTGGTGGTTGGTGTTATGTCTATTCTGCCTTTATAACTTCTAGAATGCCAAAATATCCTTTGTTTGGTCGACTTAGATTGTCAATTTCACTGTCTGAGAAGATCCTTGTATTTCTGGTCGCTACTAGCTAGGTTAAAAATGTACACACGCAAAGGATTGATATCGCAGACTAAGACAATGTTATTTAATTACTAGGTTTCTGTCTGCTTTGATCCAAATTTAAGATTTCCGATCGCTTGAGACTCTTGTTAATTCACCAACCCCTCAAAAAAAAAAAAAAAAACACAGTATTAATAAACAAAATGCAAACAACCATGATTCAAAAGCCATACTCCATTGTTCTCCTGTTGAATTTTGTAGAAGATGGGGTTGTTCCTTCAAGTTACAGCTTGCAATAAAAATTCTTTTGAATCCACAGACAAAAGACAAAATTAGAGTAGAGTTAATTAATTGGTTGCAGTTAGACAATGACGAACAATTTATGATACTGTTGGGTGTTGGCACCCACTATATTAAAGTAACAGTAAACTTACTTGTTTTTTCTTGCAAGTTGTATCATTATTACAGTAAGATTGCACCGCTTCCCAGTCTTCACAGTTTTGGTTAGTCGATCATCCATCAGAATTGGTATGTTTAATAAAAACCCATCGGGGAGAGAGAGAGAGAGAGAGAGAGAGAGAGAGAGAGAGAGAGAGAGAATAATCATAACTACCAATCGTGCATAGTTGTGATGTTACAAAAGCTACAATAATTGGGAGGAGGGGGTGGTTGAGTTTTTCCTATGCCAATGTTTGAACTAATCAAGCTTCTCTTGCTTCTCATTATAAGCTACTCCTCTTACCTTTAAAGCGAAATTATGATACGCAACGGCTCCACACTATAGTTGATGTAGCTTTAAAGGGGTGCTGAAATTCGAATGCAACACATTTTAATCATTATGGTTAAATCATCGTCGTGGCCCCAAGTAAAAATTTATTTGACAATTTAGTATGTGTTTTTTTTTAATATTTATTTTTATTATATTTAAATATAATAATATTTAGATTGAGGTCAACTCCAATTTACAATCGCTGTTACATGACGTGATGCATCTTTTTCTTCGTTAAAAAAAAAAAAAAAAAAAGTTAAATGATGATCTCACATGTGGTGCTGCAGTAAACCAGTGAATTCAATTATATACCATTTTGTGTTTATCTTTTGTGGCTGCCTTTTGCGTCCTCAATTGCACCCAAATCATTGTTCGACTGCCTTTTTGGACTGGCAAAAATGGTTCCATAACACGTGAAGTCCCTACAAAAGTCAACAAACTGAATAGCCGAATGTGCAACAACTTTATAATAATTTATAGGTTGTAGCTACAGGGACCTGGAGAAGAGCCCAATGGATACCCGATATTGTAGTGGTGGAATATAATATATATATATATATATATATATATATATATATATATATATAAATATTTATTGATTTTGTCTTGTTAAAAAGTGGAAAAAGTATTATTTTATTATCGCTACAGTGATACTACAGTGATTCGCCACGGTGACCGTCTCACCCGCGCGGTTTTCACCTGTTCGTCTTTTTTTTTTTGTAATTTATAATTTAAATGGCATGTCTTGAAAATGACATCCTAATAATTTAATTTTTAACATAAAAAATTCCTTATCGAGATGCATATTTCTTTATCTGTTAATTGAAGTTAAAGATCATTTTGTTGTTATTTTTATTTAATTTTTTATTAAAAACATTTATCATCCAAATATTATCAAAATCAAATATATTTTTCTATATTCAATTTTATTATTAATAAATTTAAAATTTAACACAATATATTTAATATAAATAATATTAAAAAATTCAAAAAAAAAAACATAAACTGAGTTATTAACTAAACTATAACATTGAATAGAAATTATAATTACTTGACATGAAAAGTTTTACTTAGGAAATTATTAAATGTTAAGCCCCTTGTGGCAAATAATCTTTTTTCATCTCTATTCACTGAGATTAGAGAAAATTATTCTAATTCATAGAGAAGAAATAAAAATGGTAGTGGTATTATATTTTTGTTTCATTCTAAATCTTGTAATTTCTCATGTGAAAATAAGAATTTCCAGGAAACCAACTAGGTGTGGACTGTGACAGTTTGTGAAGATCTGGACACGATATCAAAATGCAAAGTCAAGGTGCAAGTCAGAAAACAAAAGACTAAAAAAGAAAGAAGAGAAAAATAAGGGTAAAAACTACAAAATGTCAAAAAGTGAAGGGTGGCAGTTGAAACAAAATTAATTAATTTTCAGTAATTTCGTCGACCGTATCCCCTCTTCTCAGCCCCCTACCGGCCTCGCGCTGCTCGCTCATGCTCGTGTGCTGTTGCTGTGTATGCGCGTATTCGAAACAACCGAATAAATCAGAGTTAAATAAATCCATTTCAAGTCCGACACTTATAGTCGGTGAAGAAAAAGCCAAAAACCACAGGCGCTTTCTCTCATTCTCTCTCTCTCTCCTTGCTTGCGGTAACACACTGTCTAACATAGAGCTGCGGATCTCTAGACGACGTCAGTTCTGCGGCGAATCTCCCGCTACATTCCTTCCGGAATGTCGGATTCCGGCCACGAGGTCCCTCCCCATCCAGCACGCTCTCTCCTCTCTCTCTCTCTCTATATGTCTACATTTTGTCTTTCCAGTAGTCTTCGTGTCTGTCACAGTTGTTTGGATTGACTTTGGTTGTGTTCATCTTTTCGACTGCGCAGAATCTCTCTCTCTGTTTTTTTTTTTTTGTTTAATTCTTTTCTTGCTCCTTTCTCTGTGTTGCTTTCGCTCTTTATGGATAACAGAATCTAGTTCCTTCTCTGTCTCTCAAATGTAGCTTTTGGAACCTTTTTTTTTTTTTTTTTTTCTCTTTCGGTTCGTATATTGTACTTGGTGAATGGAATCTTAAAGCTAACTTTCTTTGTAATTACTTTTAATCTAAGAGTTTTTGGTCGCTTGATTTCTGTCTTAATTTTGGTTCCCATTCTGGTGAATGGAATGCAGGTTATATGGGACTTGGATGATTTTTAAGCTCTCTTTTGGCTTTTTCAGTGTACTTGGTGCATTTAATTTGAGCTAATATTCGGCGTTTTTCATTCTCTTCTTTTTTTTTTTTTCTCTTTGATGAACGCCTTTTTTGTTGTGATCTGATTGGCTTCTTCGTTCTCCTGCTAACTGTTTTTTTTTTCCCTCTCTCATTCTCTTGCCTCCCGTGCCAATGCCGACTCTCTTGCTTTTAGCCCTCAAATACTCATGTTCTTCCTTATATTTTTGTTTAATTGGAATATGCATGAGCTTGAAGCTCTTTTACATTCGTGCCTTGTTTTTCTTTTTTCCCATTTGGTTATTTTTCAAGCGTTTCCTATTACGAGTGTTTGAATGCAGCTTATTATTGTCATGTTTTTTTTGTTTTTTTTTTTGATAGAGCCGTCTGTGTCCTTTCTGTCGCCAATTTGTTTGCTTGTTATTTTTCTGGGGTTTCTGTTCATGAATATTTCCTCCGTCTATATTGCTCGTTTCCCACGTTAACAGGTGCAAGATGATCGGGTTTCCAAATAAAAAGGCGCAAAATATAGAGAAGCCCATTCCTGGGTGCTTGGGCAGGATGGTGAACTTTTTCGAACTGAGCAATGGCATCACCGGAAAGAGGCTGCTTGCTGATAAACCTTATCCTGATGGTGATTTTCTCGACCATATCTTATTTTTCAATTTAACAAGAGGAAAAGCAAAGGGGAAATATCTAGATTGACTTCTCTTTGATATTAGAATTGTTGCTTTAAGTTATCGGCTGTTTTTCAGTCTAATCTTTTCTTTATATAATTTTACACAATCCATCTTCCAGTGATTAAATCAACAGATTATTATTTTAGTCATCTTCTTATGGTCTATACCTTGAGAGTTTAAAATCTTTGAGTTTGATATTGGGCTATTGACACAGAGGTGATGGCTTGCAGGTTCTTCTCTCCATAGGAGTCAATCCGATGTTGAAAGGGTGTTGAGTGCACCAGATGAGATTGAAGATAAAATAGTAAGTAACTGGAATGATTTTTATATGTTGTGGAGGAAATGAAACACATTTTGTGCAAAAATGGGTTCTCTCTTGCCTTTTTGGTATAATGCATGGTATCATTGCCTGATCTTTGTTGTTTATTGTCTCAGCAGATTATGACAGAATTAAGGACATGCTCCTTAAATAAGAAAGGAAACGGAACACCCATGAAGACACTCATAGCCCAAGAGATGTACAAAGAAGTGGAGTCCAAGCATCACCGACCTAATGTGGTTGCCAAGCTGATGGGACTTGATGCCCTCCCACTTCAACAACCTATTTCATCTACTCAAAGAAGCCCTTTGAAAGGTTATTCAAGGCATTCCTTGAGTCACTCAGGGATAGTACTGGAATGTTGGGAGGAAGATCAAAGTTTCATGGACAAGCGAATGCAATGTGAAGGTCATCGGTGTCACAAGCAAAATGAATTAAAAAATGTCTATGAAATCTGGCAGCAATCCCAGAAGACAAGTGTTAGAGATTGTTTGCCACAAAAGGGAATGTATAATGAGAACATGGATGAGGAAAAAATGGCTCTCATTCGGCAGAAGTTCATGGAAGCAAAATCTCTGGCAACAGGTTCAGGTTGCCAGTCCAAGGAATTCATAGACGCGGTAGAAGTTTTAAGTTCAAACAGAGATTTACTGCTTAAGTTTCTTGACGAACCAAATTCAATGTTTTCTCAATGTCTGTATCATAGGGAGTCTGTTTCTCCACCTCCTGAGACAAAGCACATCACTGTTCTTAGGCCCTCTAAAATGGTTGAGAAAAGGAAAGATAAACAGACAAAAAGACCTGCACAGATGGGACTAGCTACAGGGTATGACAAAAGTAACTCTGTCTTTTCTCCTACTTATTCGATTCAGAGGGTTGATGAATATCCTTCCCAACCAACTCGAATAGTAGTACTGAAGCCTAGCCCTGGCAAGATTCATGACATCAAGGCTGTTGTTTCGCCACCTTCCTCTTCACCAGGAATATTACATGGTGAAGATATTTATGAACATGAAGATGATGAGGCATGTGAATCAAGGGAGGTGGCAGAGGAAATCACCCCTCAAATGCATGAAAATGTTGTGGGTCACCGTAGGGATGAAACTCTCCTTTCTTCTGTGTTTTCCAATGGGTATATTGGCGATGACAGCTCATTTAATAGATCAGAAAATGGGTATGCAGTGGGAAACCTTAGTGATTCAGAAGTCATGTCACCAACATCTAGACATTCATGGGACTATGTGAATAAGTTTGGCAGCCCCTATTCTTCTTCTTCCTTCAGTCGACTGTCATGTTCTCCTGAGTCATCTGTTTGCAGAGAGGCAAAGAAGCGACTTTCGGAGAGATGGGCCATGATGACCTTAAATGAGAGTCATCAGGAGCAAAAAGATACTCGTCGGAGCTCTAGCACATTGGGGGAGATGCTTGCACTTTCAGATATAAGGAGAACTGTCAAATCTGAGGAAGAGGGCATTAATAAGGAACAAGAACCAAAGGGATCAACCTTGAACTTAACCAGTAACATGAATAAGGAGGAAGCTGTCACTGCTCCTAAAAGTCTTCTAAGGTCTAAATCGCTACCTGTTTCTTCCACGGAGTATAGTGCTAGACTTGATGTTGAAGTCTCAGATCCTGAGACTGGCAAAACAGAATTTCCTGAGGAACTGACAAAGGCAAAAAGCACGAAATCATCTCTAAAGGGGAGAGTTTCTAGTTTATTTTTCTCAAGGAATAAGAAATCAACCAAAGAAAAGTCTGTTACATCTCAGTTTCAAGCTGAATCTCAATCCCTCATCCCTGTAACACAGGGCACAACTGCACCTTGTCCCAGTAAGATGGGTAGCAATGCCATTCAATGTTCTGGTCATGGTGGCTCTGAAGAGTGTTTGTCTCCTGGTCTAACTGGATCGTCAATCATCCCTGCTAATCTAGATTTTTTTGGTGTGCCAACAAAACAAGACACTGTTTCCCAAGAGGTAATTTGTTCTTATATCATTTGACTTGGATGTGTGATCATCAATCAAAGGATGCTATGTAGGCCTTTTCTGTTTTTGAAACTGGTTTTCAGATCTATATATTGTATTATATTCGGTATCACAATGGAAGATGGAAAAAACTGAAAATTTAGAGGTATGATTTCCACATGTCAACCATTAATCCTTGCCAGAGTCCACGTAGTGATTGTGGCATATGTTTTGTCATTGTTTGCAGTTTAGTTTTAACAGTGATTCCATTATAGGATGTGTGAACAGGATACTGACTTAGGGTTGCTTATCACTGCAGAATGTATAAGAAAATGCATTCTCATGATACCCTCAATTAACATCAGGTCCCAGTGCAGATCCCCTGAGCAAAAGAGACATGTTTATGCCTGTTTGTTGATGATTTCATGCATAGTTTTCTCTGCTATTGTTTTATGGTGAAATGAGGGGGGCAGTCTGCGCCCCCCCCTCCAAAAAAAAAAAAAAGAAGATCATCATACTTGATTGTTGAACCTTCCCATCTTGTGTGACATGGATTATGTTTTGAATTTTGGCAGGGAGGATTCTTTGTGCAAAAGCCTGCAATGCCTGCAACTATGAGTGAGAACCAGGATCAGCCAAGCCCAATCTCAGTTTTAGAACCCCTATTTGAAGATGATGATAGCAGAATTCCAGAGACCTCTGGAAATATGAAGCTAGATCACCAGGGTAAATTCTCTCATACTCGGAAAAATAAATTTCTCATTCAAATAAATTGAAAAAAAAAAAGGTGTCCTATTACACGAGAAACTTTAATGTTGCACCGAGACTCACCCTTCAAATTTGTCATTTTAAATGATTTTTTCTTCTCCAATTCTTTATTATCTTAACTTTCCAACTAATCTTCTATACTAGGAACTGATATGCCATTGAAGTCTAATTTGATTGGCAAATCACCGCCTATAGGGTCCATTGCTCGGACTTTATCATGGGATGATTCTTGTGTGGAGATAGCCACTTCATGTCCCTTAAAACCCGCTTTAACCTCATCAGGTGCTGAGGAAGAACCGGATTGGCTTTTCTATGTCCATGCACTGTTATCAGCAGCTGGTCTTGATGGCAAGGTGCAATGTGACCCCTTTTTTGCCAGATGGCATTCCCCTGAAAGTCCATTAGACCCATCATTGAGAGACAAATATGGTGATCTCAATGATAAGGAGCTTTTGCATGAGGCAAAGCGCAGACAAAGGCGATCCAATCAGAAGCTTGTATTCGACTGTGTCAATGCGGTCATTATGGAAATCACAGGTTATGGGTCATACAGAAGCACAAGGCATATGCCATGTGTGGATTCCAACAAGTTCATGGAAGGTGAAACACCCAAGCTAGTGGACCACGTCTGGGCCCAAATTAAGGAATGGTTTAGTAGTGGGATGAGATTAACTATTGGAGATGATGGTGATGGGAGCAGCCTGGTAGTGGAGAGGGTGGTAAGAAAAGAGGTTGTAGGAAAGGGGTGGGCTGATAATATGAGAGTGCAGTTAGACAAGTTAGGTAAAGAAATTGAAGGGATGGTGGTTGAAGATCTTGTGAAAGAGGCTGTGGGCGATTTGACAGATAGGTCATGATGAGGCTTGTCCCATGTGCTTTTACCTTATTTATAATTGTTGCCACTCTTTGATTTGTTGTCTGTGTATTTGATTCTCAACAATGATGACCCCACTCCTACCCATCTTATTTGTTTAATGGAGAATGTATTTGAATCAGTTGCCTAGTTTTTTCCTTTTCTGGCGGATATAAATATTTACTTACCACTGTATGCTGAAGTCTTGAGTTGTCCATCTTTGTCTCGTAGGCTCTGTTGTCTGAAGTTTATATGGCGATTAACAACCAAAGACAGTTGGCTTTTAGCCTGTAGCTTTCTACATGTGTCTTAGCCATTGGCACATTGAAGCAGGTCGCTGATTTCGGGGAAGGTGGGAACCTCTTACGGTTTTTCGTTGGTCAACAATAAGAACGTTAAACTATAGTCCTTAGATTACATCATCATCCTTGCCATCTCCATGGTTTCCACGCGCACAATTCACGCCAGTTAAAAAGGGAAAAACAAAAAAAGGTCCAGAAAAGACCAGTCATGGGATCTCTTGGGCGCGTTGCTTAGTCAAATGGGTTACGGGTATGTGTTATTTCAATATCCGAGATGAAGGTCCAGAAATAAACTGTGATCTAAAAATAAATAAAGAATTTTTCCCATTCCGGAATCGGTAAAATGACAGACGCAGGAGAATAAAACATTATATCATGAGACGGAGAGATATTAAATGCCACGCCAATTTTGTCTCGATTGCAGAAAGTATCCAAAGCAAATATAACCCAAGAATCAATAACATCTATTTGCTGAAATTTATTTTCAAGAGCAACATATTTTAATGCTTCTAATTGAAGGGGGAAAACTCAAACCGAGCTGTACATTTTATTATATGCAAAAATGATAGCAATAAGTGCATTGTCACTTCAGAAATGGATGATGTAGCAAACCACAACTCATTCTTCACACAAGGAAAATACAATGCCCACACAAGGCACCAAGCTTTCTGCCTTTACAAAGAATGTTCCCGACTACGTACAAAGCTGTTTAGCAGACAAGCTTCTAAAGCCATACACAATTTCATGCACAAATGTTGAAACAAATACAAGATATGTACGACAGCACCAGTGTCAATCTAAACAGATCAAACTGATGCTGCCAGTTTCTCCAACTTGTCAGATGTAGAAATTTATGGCTGTCATTACTCGGATTTCATGCTGGCCGATGCATTGGGACCAAGCGAGGTAGGCTTATCACTGCTGTTTAGTCCGTACTGCAAAGCAAAATTATGAATGAAAAGCTCATCTCTTGCAACAGTTTTGGAAGTAGAAAATAGAAGTCATTTTCACCCAAAAACAAAATAAGTTGCATTTATGTGTTCCTCGTGTCAAACTCAAATAGGATCATATTGTAGAGAATGTGATGCTGGCATAAAGCAACAAACTGTCTGAAAATTAAACTACTTTAAGAGCCTCAGACTAAGATCTTATGCAATGATCTACTGCCAAGATAAACATGGTATTGCCCTATATCATGAACTTCTTATTCTGATAAGACAAAATGTGCTGACACATACCAAGGACCAGATAAATTTCTTACTATGAGCCTTTGGTTTCAAGAAATCAATATATTCTACCAAGACCATTCAAGCAAAAGCCCTTGAGACATGATGAGATGCTTAGATTTCAGGAAGTGAGTGAATGAAAATGTTACTCCTAATCTTTCTCATATAGAAAAAAGTACATGCATTGGTATTAACAATTTGACTTGAAAACCTTTCATATGATTTGTATGACTTCAGAGACCCATCCCCTAAAACAGAACCTAAATTCTGCAGTTAGGTATCACTTCATATCATATGACATTATCTAGTCCAGAGAAAGGGAAGAAGCAGATTGAAGGAATTGTTGGATTAAGCTTGTTTTATGAGAATTCCCAAGTTCTAACGGGTCCATCTCTTTTTTCTTCTTGCTTTTCTTCCCATTTGTCAGTAAATGTGGAATCATAAGCTAAAAATGCAGCGTGTAAGATCAGCTAATATCTGAGGGCACAAATGTATGGCAATATATGATCTTAAATGTGTACCTTCTCCCTTATCCTTGAGCTCCAGATATCTGAATGAGTTCCTGAGCCAGATGCTTGATTTGATTGATTGAGAAGTGGTTCCCAAGTTCTGCCCCTGACGTTTTCATAATCATCCTCACTATCAAAATCTGTTTTATGAGTGGATACCATAGCTCGCAAAATAAATGCGAGCAGTAATGCAAGTGCCTGAAAACATCAGCAAAAAGAGCATGATCACGAAAAGTAATTGAAAGACCATCTACAACTACGTATGCCAAACAAGTTGTAGAGTGATGCAGAAAAGTGTATCTCCTCTTTCAATAACTCAAATAAATTTGTTGGCTTCAATTAAAAGGAATCCACCATTAAAATTAATCATCCACTCAAGATGATAAGTGGTAAGCATTTAGTTAGCTTAATGCTTATCTAGCTTTGCTGAGACCTTGTATTTAAAAGCAGCAATACAAGTACCTTAAACATCTTTTAAGGCTTCTTGTACATGATAGTGGAATCTTTTGCTTTATCCTTCAAACTTCATGTGCACACAACATTTGTTGCAATAAATATAGATTGGTGAGCATGCAAAAGTGTTTCACTTTCCAAGCCTTATTATACCTGAATGGTGATCACTGTAATGCCAACCCATTTACATATATCAACATTTTCTTCAATAAAGGACCAAAGGCTTTGAAGTTCTCCAGTTGGATCGAATGGAAGATCCTGTTAAAGCACAAAACAGATTTAGAGTCAAGAAAAATGCACACAGTTAACCCCCACCTACCCACCCCCTCTCCCCACCACATGAGGGCGGTGGCATGGGGATTCCCAATTAGATACAATTAACTCCATTGAAGAAAAGAAAACACCTTTTCCCAGTGATGATCAATGGCAATAAATGTCACCAAAGCTACTTCTAGCAGAATCAGTACGGTTTTTAGTATAGTGTACTGAAATTAGGAAAGTCAGGGAAAGGCCAAACTAAGAGATGTGTTGGAACACAAATTTTTTCAACAAAAATTTTGAAAATCCAATGAATCAATATCAAGTTCAACAGATGAGACTTCTTGTAGTTCAAAGCTACTCAAGACATCTTACAACATTCCCTCTGCTTAGACAATTTAAGATCACAAGTTTGACTCGTAAAAATAGGGGTAAGGCTATGTACATATGACCCTTCCCCGGACCCACAATCTGAGAGCCTCATATATTAGGACGCCCTTTTCTGCATGGTTGTCATTCTTAGGCCAGCAAAGAAAAGAGTGGTGTTTCACTCAGACCAACATAATCTTCCATTTTCTCGGCTACAAAAATTTTTGTATAATGATATAGGCTCCTAGTTTTTCTCACTACTAGGCCACATAGAACAAATGAACCACCTTTCCTTCTCTTTTTTCTTTCTTTGTTTTTCCCTTTTTTGAGGGGTAAGGGTCGTTGCAAAGGAGATGACCACAACTTTTGATTCCCAACTACTCTATGGCATCTCCATACATCAAACAACATCATAGAGCTGTCAAACAATATGAGCGAAGAAAAAATACAGATTAAAGTTCCTAGCAAAAATATGCAACTTAAAGAGAGATATCTCTAAAGGATACAAAGCACAAGCAACAGCCATTAATAGCTTCAGCTGCAATGCAGCCAATGAGTGTAATGAAACACAGTATAATGCCCACACCGAGAAAAGAGTAGATGAACCTGCCAGCAAAGATCACTGAATCAACATTAGACAGTTCCCCTCAATTCTTTGAAGCAAAAATGTCAATGAACACAGAAACAATACATGACAGGTAATATCAATTGTCAGATATTAGACCACTAAGTATTCAAGAACAAACTGAAAACAAATTTCTATCTGATATTGCAAATTAACTGATAGCTTATATACAATCCATGTGAACAACCTTCAATCCCACACATCTACATTCTCAAAATTAACAAAAATTCCAATGAGTTCGTCCATGAAAAATAATAGGGTAAATTTTTTTGAAAATTTGAGGAAACAAAATGGAGCACAGATTTGAAAAGGTCAAGGTAAAATATATATATATTTAAAAAAAAAAACGGAAGCAAAATGAAATCAAATTGTTGTGATGGTCAAAAAGCCATAAAGTACATATAAGGCAATAAATACCAACCCGAAAACAGAAAAAAAGGAAATCTAAACCACCCATTCATTAACCTTCTTCTCATTGTTTATTTAATGTAACGCATTAAATTCCCAATAGCTACAGATAAAATCAAAGTACATCCAACTCCTCAATTCAAAATCCACCGACTTCGTCCCCCCCCCACCAAAACAAAAAACAAAAAAATAAAATAAAATAAAAGTCGAGTGACGAGGATCAACCGACAAGCATACGTAAAGCCATTGATGTTGAACAACAGAAAAGAGGTGGGGGTAAAAACCATTACCAGGGAGCAGGAAGCTTGAAGGAATTCAAGCCGAGGTCAATTCCCGAATCCAAGCCGTAAACTAAATCGGCGACGAGATTAATTCCCCACAAAGATTGAGAATAGGAAAGAGAAGAAGATTGCGGCGAGGGAGCCGGGAAGGGAGGCAGTGGCCGCGGTGGAGGAACGGGAATACGGTGTTTCCATTGATCCAGCATCCATATGGAGTACAAAATTACGGAGACTCCCACAAATGCCTGGAGGAAGTTGAGGAGCTTGAGCACGAATGCCAACGATACATGGCAACAGTTGCGTCGCATTTGCGAACC
This sequence comes from Kandelia obovata, assembly GCA_021464305.1. Taxonomy (NCBI): domain Eukaryota; kingdom Viridiplantae; phylum Streptophyta; class Magnoliopsida; order Malpighiales; family Rhizophoraceae; genus Kandelia; species Kandelia obovata. The sequence continues at coordinate 4,456,665 of CM038482.1, forward strand.
CTAACCCTAAATCTGACGACTTAATTTTCCAATCAAGCTTGGAGGTTGTCGTCCGTTGGTGGGTTTGCTGCTTTTCTATCTCGACTTTTTTTGTTTTTTTTTTTTGTTAATAATTTTAGCTTTTGGCTTCTCGGTGCGGGAAAACCAAATTAGTAATAAATTATTAAGTTATTATTTTCCAGTTAGGATATATTTTTATTTTATTTTATTTTTTGTTCTTTCTATTTTAAATTAGTAAAAAAAATGTCAACTTTCAATATTGCTTTAAACGTTTGGGCGGTCAACCTTGCAACTTGCTAGTCTTCTTGGCAACAAGAAACATACGTTTCACGCACATACGAAACAACTCGAGTTGAAAACGATCGATTGCCAAATCGTTTCGAACTAATCATTACACCAAGTTTGGGTTGCAAGAATATTTGAAATTTGAACTTATTTGATTGAAAATTAAAGGCACAATTTTACACGAAATTTTATTATTTTAATTAAAAAATTTCAATTAAAAATCGTTCTTATAATTAAATTATTAATATATTTTTTTAGTATTACAAATAATCATGTTATTAAAGTAAATTTAAATTAAAAGTCACATATTTTTTGTAATTTAAATATTTTAAAGTGAAAAATAATTGTATATTTTATTTTATGTATTTTTTATGAGCTTACTATTTTTTTTATTTCTTTTTATGTTATTTCTAAAAAACAAGGAGATTATATAGTAATTATTTTTCTTTTAATTGCTAATTTAATTATTAGGTTAAGTGTAACCAATTAGCTCGTTAACTCCAACTTATAAATTACCGTAATCTAATTTCAAGTTGAAATTGTATAAAAGAAGTATAATCCAATTTTTAGAATTGAAATTCTAATTTCAATTTTTTTTTGTTTAGTTGCCAATTTTAAATTATTTAAAATATGATGATAATAATTGAATGACATTTTATCATAAATTTAGTGGAGGGAACGATGAGTTAAATACCACTTTTTATAATATCTTTTCGCAGCTCGTCGTGTATAAAGGTGTTTTTCTTTTTGAACGATTTTTATTTTTTTAAAAAAAAAAACTTTAGGATGTGAGCTAGAGAATGTTTCAAAATAATAATATTGCTATGAGAACGATTGGGAGAACTCACCTTTTCATGGATTTATTATATATTTTAATTAAAAAAATACAAAAAAATATTTTCTATTATTTATGTTATTTTTTATTAATAAAATCATTACTCTATTAACTGTAGATAATGAACAAAAGGAATATCTAGAAAGTGTTTTCTTATTGCTACTTGCCAACGGTCGTCTTCGCCTCTGGTGGGTCCACATAAAAGGAAGCGACCCCACTCTCTATGACAGAACCAAAACAACTAAGAACCGACCCGTTTGCTCCGGGCACATGGAAGGAAGCGACGTCGTTTACAGGCAAACCTAAACCGATCCTTCGAAAACAGGAAATTACTCGCCGGAAGGGTGTGATGACATTCACATTTCATCTCCCCAATTTAAAATTGGTGAGTTTCTTCTTCTATTATCTTTTTTCTATTTTTTTTTGACTGAATTTCACGTTGAATCCTAACAGCTTCTTCGATTCGATTTCGATCTTTAAATATATTTTTTTTCCTCCGCAATAGGTGCCAAGTTCTGGATATGGCTCATTCAAAACGCCCAAGAAAAGCACTGAATCCGTTGGAATGCAAAGTCGGAACCCTAATCTTTGTTTCTAATTAAGTTATAGCCCTCATTTGTGTACTCAGGGCTTCGATGGCTAAATCCCCCTCTTTAGTATCTCTATGCATGGAGGCAATCAAGAGACAGCTTGTTCGCGGTAGAAATTTTAAGGAGTTTTGAGTTTTTTTTTTGTGGAAATTTTTTTTCTTCCTGTGATTTCTTGGAACTTTTAATTTGTAGGAGACGAACTCATTCCGGATATATACGAGCTTCCGTCGGATTTGTTTGACGCTTTATTAACGAAACTGCCTCCCTTGGCCTTGCACAAGTTACAGGCTGAAATGTAAGGGAATTACACTTTAGTAGATGAATTGTTCTGTGGATGTCTTTGTGTTTGCTTGTCTTGTCTGTATACAAAGTGGTTTTGCTACATTTTTAGTTTCTCTTAATTTGTTGAACTGTTGTCTCCTTCGATATTTGAGCAGGCCATTTAAGAACTGGAATGCTTATGACTCTAATGATGATTGTCTGGAACATCGAAGAAAGCGTGGAAGGTCAGGGAAAGCTGAGTATGAGTGTTTATTTATTTATTGTTGATTGATCATTTTACAGGAGAGACTGAATTTTGTTGGGAATGAACATAAAAACTGGTCTCAGTATAACGCTAACATTCTGTCACAGAATTGTGAACTTTGATAAAGCCTGGAAGGCTTTATTTAAGTCTCGGTGGCCTGATCTTGTTGCCCGTGTCCAACCAGATGACTGGTGGCAGATCTATTGGGAAACACATTTGCAAAAGTATGCCAGTTTGTTGAATTATATGCTATTATTTAATTCTTTCTTGCACCCTTTCATTGCATTCTCATCATCTTAACCTGAAACACAGTTGCTTTGATAAAGCAGCAGAGTTAGCTTTGCTCCCTTCATTTGATGGCTGTCTTGGGGAACTAAAAATTTCAGGTAATCTGTGTTACTGTTTAACATTGCTCATGCTGCAATAATTAGACACAAAATGGGTTCAACCATAGAAGCATATCTCCAAGGAATTAGGAAAAAATGACGAATGAGCAATATAAATGGTTGTGGGTATGGTTGAATTCAGGTTAAGCCCACTGCCACTTAATATTCCTAGACAATATTTCATAAGCACAAGAAGCTTTTCTCGGCTCCACTAATCTTTATTTTTTCAACTTGATCTTCATTTGGATGCAGATAAATGAAATCTTTCCTTCGTTTCTTTTTTTTTTCCCTCAGTAAATTTGATGAAAATCAAGAACTTTCTCTTCCGCATTGCCTATCTAAGTTTCCCTTTAGATTATTTAATTAGCTTATGTCATTGTTTCTGTCCTTTCTAGAAACTTGAACTATTAGCCTAATTGCTTGCTTTTTGTTCCATGCAGATGATATAATGAGATTTATTGGTTCTGAGGGAAGTCTGACTTCTTCAATCCTGTCAAAGTTATCTTATCACTGCCAAGAGTTTGGACACTGTGCAAGGTAATTTCTTGTGTATTGCGTTAGGTTTGTGTATTACAAAAATATATTACTAGGTTCTCAATTACAAGAACCAATGACGTTGTGAGACAAACATGGAATTATACAGTTAGCAATGTGCAAAAGTTTCCCATTAACAACATTTGCATTTTCTTTTTCATGCCTTGTTTGAATGATTCCACTATTTTTAAGTAATGCCCCCAACTACCCCTCCTCCACCCAACCCTCTCTTCTCCAGGAGGCATCTGTGGCGGATAGGCAGGAAGGGAAACCAAAAATATAAGAGAGAGAGAGAGAGAGAGAGAGAGAGAGAGAGAGAGAGAAGTAGTCTTATATGTGATTCTCACATAAGCTTTTTCTGATGCAGATGTCTGAGACTTCAAAATGTGCTCTGTGTTGCAGAAACTTGTGTATGTTTAGCATAAATTCATATCAACATTGATCTTGTTATCATTGTGTTTTTTCTGATAAGATCTGCTTATCTTTGGATCTCATTGCCTTTTGTTTTCCTTTTAGGAATTTGTTAAATGAAACATGTTCAATATATAACCTTTCTATGCCCCTTAGTTTTTTTTTTTTTTTTTTGTAGCATGCTATGACCTTTTAGATTGAGTTTCCATGTCAGAAAGAAAGTTCGAAATTGTTTTGCCTGTTTTTGTCAAGAAGCAAGGCTGGCCATGTTTGGATAAAATTAATTGTCTTATGCATTTTATTTTTTTTTGTGTTATTTGGTTCCAGAAAGTTTTCTTAGTGATGAAAATGTTTGACAACATTAAGTGTTTCTCTTCTGTTGTAGCAATTGTTGAGGAAAGCCAAGCTGAGAAGTTTGGTACTGCGATGGATCAGATCTAAGGAACATGTATGATTCTGTTCATCCTTAGATGTGCAGCATTGTGTGCTGGATAGCCTTTTATTCCACTGTTTTGGTGGAGATTGCAAATGTAATATTAATTGTTGAGCAAACCATTTGGTTCTACATTGTGACAAGGAGATATAGGCTTCTTGCATCCTATTCCTTTGGTTCCAAGATTAGGGGTTATTGTTTGTGAAATTGTACAGTCATCCACATTTTTACATGGTGTCTGATAAGCTTAACATTTTATGAGGCTCAAGTTCATGATTTGGAAATTAACAGATTGATGGATTATGCAAGCTGTTGAGCCAGAACAGTGAAACATTGAAGTCGCTCGAGTTTATTCATTGCAATTTTTCCCCAGCATTTGTCAATGCAATATGTGGTTCACTCTGCATGGACTCTAACCAAACACACAGGATACAACACTTCTCTATACGTACATCAAGTTTTCTTGAAATTAATCCAGTGTCTTTACCTGTTGGACTCGTGTCATTCCTTTCAACTGGAAGGTATCCAATTCTTAGAACTTGTCTGTGTTCTTTATCTGCATTTACTGTATGTTTCTTGTTTGCTGCTAAAGGATTATCAGCCTGTCATGAAGTGACAAGCCCTTTGGTTAATACTTGCTTGTCAGTTTGCTAGTAGTTGTATACTGCATGATTTCCTGCTAAGTGCATGGGGATAAAATTTTGTGGGAACTAACGCTTGAATTCTTTTCCTTTTTGTTTTTAAACTTTCAACTGTATTGGACCTGCAGAAAAGAATGAGATCTTGATTTTCAATTATATTGAAATGCTGCTCTATTTGTAGTATGTTTTTTCAGCATCTAGTTGCTTTTGTTTCCTTTGCCTTGGTTGATGGAAGAGTTGTTTATTTGTGATGCCTTTTGGTCTCAGGTATTTATGTTCATTAAATTTCTGTGACAACCATCTAGATCAGAATTTTGCACGGATGCTTTTTAGAATCCTTATTGATGCTTCTCCTGGTTTGTCCACCCTTGATCTTTCAGAAAACAATGTGAGTAATTGATTCTTATTCAACTTGTTACTAAGCCAAGTTTACTTGTTGAACAATGATCTTCTAACACCATGTCACAGATAGCAGGATGGCTTTCTAATTTTAATTTGAGAAATTCAATTGGGCTTCAGTCGTCATCTGGACTAGGCAAGTCTCTGCAATCACTACGCGTATTGAATGTGAGGTATGGTACTGTCTACATGCAATTATGCACCTTATCCAGTTACTGAGTGCACAACATCCACAGTTCCTTTCCACCATATGCACTTTGAAGCATAGGCATTATGGAGTGGAATTATCACCAGCAAATTACAAATACCTTCCTTTCCACCATATGCACTTTGAAGCTTAGGCATTATGGAATGTAATTATCACCAGCAAATTACAAATACCTTCCAGCAATTAATAAATTCATACCATACGAAATGCATTCACAGATTTCACTGCTGCATGGCAAATGATATTGGGGGACACATATGTAAGTCTTTGTATTTGTAGACTTTATCAATTGTTTTGCACAGCCATAAATGATGAAAAAGTATTCTTTTTGTTTGCTCTGATTTTTATTTTTTTTTCTTGGGGAAAATGCTTTTCTGGTTTTAGGGGAAATAATCTTCACAAAGAAGATGCTGAGAGTCTTATGTATGCATCGGGTCTTATGCCAAACTTGGAGATTCTCGATATAAGCGACAATCCTATTGAGGACAATGGAATTAGGTTAGTTTGGCCATTTGTCAGTCATATTCAATTTTATGAACAAAATTCTAAATGACACTAGTATTTGCAGATGTTTAATTCCCCATTTCATTGAAGCTCCTGAGAGATGCTCCCCTTTGACCGAGCTGAAACTAGAGAACTGTGAACTTTCTTGTAATGGAGTGGCTCAACTTTTGGATACACTTTCAACCTCTAAAAGACCACTCAACTCCCTCTCATTAGCAGATAATGGCCTTGGAAGGTTTGTCCGTTGAACCTGGCTTGCAGTTGTCATTTTTGTTCTTTCTGGACATGCATGGACTTTAAACAATTACTTTCTACAGTGAAGTAACTGGAGCTTTGGCAAGATTTTTGGGCACAATTAAAACACTGAATATTAGTGGTATTGGACTGGGATCAGCTGGCTTTCGTGAACTACAAAAAGGAATGACAGCTGAACTGAAGCTTGTTGAGATTAACATAAGGTTTGACTTAGTCTTTTATTTCTTTTTTCTTAAATGATTAAACTTATGTGCTGATGATTGCATCTGATTGAAATTGTTGTAGCAAAAACCGTGGCAGTTTTGAAGCTGCAAGATTTTTGTCAAAGCTCATATCATTGGCTCCGGAGCTTGTTGCAGTCAATGCAGCATATAATCTTATGCCTGCAGAATCTCTATCTGTCATAGGCTCTGCACTAAAGCATACAGAAGGTATTGTTGTCCAATAAATAGATATAATATACCCATTAACTCTGCACCGCCAGTTGTTTTCTTCCATCAGTAAATAGATGCTTATTAGGAAGAACATGTGGTGGGAATGTTGCATTCGTTTTTTTTAGTCTTCAAACTTGGACTTGGCTTTATTGACTCTTTTCTTTCTAATGAACACAATTAAGATATACACTTGGAACACTGAAATAATATACTTTTTTCATAAAGTAGTGCAGTACGATATATAAAGTGTAGTGATTTTGATCACCATGTAGACACTTGTTGATGTTACATTGAATGAACTGTTCGTGAACTGATCCTACATTTCATTGTTGTGACTTGTTAGGTAAACTTGAGTGCTTGGATTTGACTGGGAATCCTTTTGATTATAAGCCAACTCATGAATTATTATTAGCTGAATTCCAGCGTAATGGAAAGCCCATTTTGGTTTTTCCATCATTGTGTGCCTTAGATGTACCTTATGACGATGATCCCTAGATGGCATGTTGTCATGTAGGAGCTTGGTTGATCTTTACAGCGGGTACTTGTTTACCCGGTTGGTCCATCCCATCTAGTCAACATGTATTAGAGGGGAGATGCAGATCAATTGATATACCCCAGCTTAATTTTCTCCTTTTATACGAGATCATTCTTGTGAATTTCAAAGAGTATATGTGATTGAAAATGCACAGCACTTTGTTGAGAAATTAATAGTTGGGCCTTTTCTTTCTGAATATATTTGATCTTGGATTTGCTCCATTCGTTATTCCCTGAGTAGCCAGGGGCTAAAAGACAGTGCAAGGTCAATGTTGGGAATTTCTGTTCGGCTCTGATGTTTTCTATGCTTTATACCTTGTCACTTCCAACCCTAGCCATTGGAAACTCCTATAGTCCAAAACATTGCAGGAGGATGTGGTGTCTGAAATATATTACTTGACGGTATATAATGCTATGACATTAACACCATAGTTCTCCATAGCCATTTAGCCACTGAAATGTGCTAGCCTCCTAGAATTTTCCTTGCAGGTGAATTTGCAACAAGTTGTGTTTTTGGGTCCATTTCAGTCTAAAAAATAGTAGAAGCATTGCAATTGTTTGTTCTCTGGTTGCCTGCATGCAAAAAGTTGTAAGCATTTAAAATGCCTTGGGTTCTCCCGGGAAAACAGAGACATCAGGGTCAGAATTAATGACTCTAGTTTTCTATAAGATTTTGGTATTTTTCCTTGGCAGAAAGCAAGGATAACTGTTAAAATTTAAAGGCACTAAACCGCGATGCAAGGTGCAAAGAAAACTTTGTTCTCTAGCAATTCTTGTGACAACAAAACTGTCTTACGTACTCTAAATCTTTCCATTTTTTCTGATGATGTGTTTTGCGTTGGATGCATTCGGCTTACTTGTTCCCTCATTTTCATTTCCCAGTTTTCACGAAACACTCTCCTCGGCACAAATTTTTTCACATAGGTAATTGTTTTCCTGTCAAAGTTATGTATGGTTTTGGAGTAATCAGCAGTCCATTCATCAACCATCAATCAGCCAGAAAGTTGCATCCAATTGCTCGTTAAATTAACATTCAATAAGGACATCCCATCTTTTGGAGGGTTGATGTTGGCTGCGGATGGCTTCTTGTTAGGAGTGTTATGCAAATCAAGAACTGCTTTGATGGTTCATTTCTAGTTTCATTTTGGTCGCATCTGTTCATTAGCCCTCAAATGATTAAAGCTTTTTTTTTTTTTTTTTAAGGGGGGAGGGGTTGGTCTACAAATTTCTTGAGCTATTGTCCTCCTGCTTTGGAACACGCCTAACGGACCTGTTAAGCCGGCGAAAATATTCGTAATTTATGGCAATATCCACTTAATTAATATTAATTAATATAAACTGTTATCTACTTAAACCTGGCGTGACTTGAAGAAAGCAGCTTGGCTTTGTTGCTCTTGCTTTCCTCGAATTAATTTTATTTTTTTTTATTTACACAAATTAAGAAGCAAATTTTATGTTTAAAGTTTAAATCTTCATGCCAGTGCCTCGACTTTGATATGAAGTGAATTTTTGGTGCTTGGATCAATCAAAACCGCTTTGAAGCTTCTCTGCTGCAAAATTCTTGGAAGTGACGCTTGTGCGATTGATTGAGTGACCCGAGAACCATATGTTCTATCAATTTTCCGTATAGCCGCTTGTCATTGCTTATATTTGAGCAGCCTCACCGTCCAGGCAACCTAAATCAGGAAGCCATCACGTTTCAAGACCCATGGTCCCACCTGTAAAATGTCGATGCAAAGTTCGAGTACGCCTAGGTTGGTAATGGCTGTGTGTCTATTCAACAACGTTTGCAATCCTTGCGTGCTTCGTCTAGGGGGCAAAAAGGCTGGAGTTTACATTATGCAGGACAAGAGATAGCTTGCACCTTACAGAGCCTAAGTATCAGTTGAAAATGGGTAAAAAGAAAAAAGTTGTTGCCTTTGGATTGCGATCCAGCTAATGCCCAATTCAGCAGCCAAAATCTATGTCATTTTGATAATTATGTTCGCCTTGGTGGCTTCAAGTTCATGATTAGGCCATGACAAACTTATTATTTCTTCAATGAGAATTAAAGTGACGATCTTGGTTCGACCATAAATCATAATTTAGGTGGAACAAACAAAGAAAATATCCACCTCTACATGTTTAAGACAAATAAATATTGCCTTTCAAACATCTCTTTTTATTTTTGGGCAGGGCCCCACTCGGAAATCTCAATCATGATTTACTTTACATTTTACTCCAGCAACCACTTACAAATTATATAACAACTCAGTGGCATAGCCCCGTAAATTAACTCCAAACGGGGTGGCGAAGTTTGAAATCTCCATCCAACCACAAACAAATAGGAATCGAGGACGTCGCTCGCATCATCATCGTCTCCGTTCCGTCACTCCACAGTCTGACTTTACTCTCCTTCCTACTCTTAAGCCACCGCTTCCTCCGCTCGCATTTAGCTTTAGCGGTACTCCTCCGCCAAGTCTCTGGATCTTCCGCTCTGACTTCACTTCAGCCGGAACTTCCATTAATTTCGTAATTAGTTATCCACTCGAGTCAAAGCCACCCGCATTTTCGTTTCCCTCTCTTTGTAAGTCTTCTGACAATCGGCAGCGGAATCGGTGTCAGATCTGAGGCCCGCCGCACCAGATCCAAGCACCGGAGGTTGAGGTTGTGTCGGTATGGAGGAGGCGCTGGAACTGGCGCGTGCCAAGGACACCAAGGAGCGGATGGCCGGTGTGGAGAGGCTGCACCAACTTCTAGAAGCTTCCAGGAAGAGTTTGAATTCCGCCGAAACGACGTCGCTGGTGGACTGCTGTTTGGATCTTTTGAAAGACAACAACTTCAAAGTCTCTCAGGGCGCCCTGCAGGCTTTGGCCTCTGCCGCCGTTTTGTCCGGAGAGCATTTGAAGTTGCATTTCAATGCGCTTGTTCCCGCGGTGGTCGAACGGTTAGGCGATGCTAAGCAGCCCGTCAGAGACGCTGCCAGACGACTCTTGCTCACTCTAATGGAGGTTTTCGCTCTCCTCGTCTTTATCTGTGTTCTTAACACCTACACTCTATCTCAGAAGTATTTTTAGTCTTTGGAATTTGAAAATTAAATCCTGAACCTGCGGAAAGGAATATTCGCTATTAACGGAAAATTGTGCATATCGAACATTGCATTATATCTTATTGTTTTTAATTGAGCAATGACTCTTCTCTATTATGCTTAGTGAAACTACACAATTTTAGTCTTGTGCTAATGAGGCATGGAAGTCGGCATATTATAATTAACATTCACCGCAATCTTGATATAATTTATTATTCGTTGTATTCGGAATTTTGGCATGCGATGTGGTATCCTGTGTGTGTTAGGATCTCGTCTGAAACTATCAGACCTTGCAGTAAATCTTAGAGATGTTTTATTATTTTCTCATTCTAAGGAAATTTAAAAGTTTTGTTTCACAGCATCATGATCTAGACAACAATAATATTTTTCTTGCTAATTTTCCAACTATTATTTGTGAATTCTGTAATAAATGGGGTTATTATGGTGGACATAATATTGCAAGGGATGCTGACTCTGTGATATGGACATAAGATTGTGACAATGTTTGATTACTTATTTGGGCACATGTAACTCTTTTCATTTACATATTTCCTCTTACTTCTTGGTTGAGGCTTCCTAGACTATCCTATCAGCATTTCCAAATTTTTCAGAGACTGTACTTGTGTTTCTGGAAATTGTAAGAGATTGATAAGTTGAAGGAGATTTGTAATAGAGTTGTAAAATGTTTCTATGTGTTGCTTGGTAGGGTTATGACACATGAATTTTTTATTTGAGTTGGCTCAATTAAGCAATGATTTTCAGCTTCTCATACATGGAATATTTGATTGAAATCTTATGAGAAATGAATAAGGAGATTGGGGTGTAAAACATATATTGTGATTCAGGTTTCTTCACCCACTATTATAGTTGAGAGGTCTGGCTCTTATGTGTGGACACACAAAAGCTGGAGAGTCAGAGAAGAGTTCGCCCGTACAGTTACATCGGCTATTGGTCTTTTTGCATCTACTGAGCTTCCTCTTCAGCGGGTTATTCTTCCTCATGTATGGTTAAAACATTTGGAAGTTGACTCTTTTGTAGGCTTATTTCATGGAGAGGTTGTCTCTTAAAACATTTCTTCAATTATCAGATTTTGCAGATGTTGAATGACCCAAATCCAGGTGTCAGAGAGGCAGCTATATTGTGCATTGAGGTAATTGGCATACACAATTCCCTCAATCTTCCTAGAACATGTCAGCTTGGGAGATGGACTGCTATTAAATTAATCTAATCACTTGTCTTTCAGGAAATGTATATGCAGTCTGGGCTTCAATTCCGAGATGAGCTTCAGCGTCATAATCTCCCTACATCAATGGTGAGTGTCTAAGACTAGCTTGTATCTTTATTTTGTTCTGCAACTTTTCTACTCAGAAGATCTGCTAGTGGAGACAAGTCTAGGCCATTCACAATTTTCTGTCATAATTTTGAAAGGAATGTTAGTATAAATTGAAAGTTTCTTTCTAAATCATTTTGTAGCCTCTTTTTTTTTTTTTCCCGAAGTAAATGGTGCTTCCATTTCTTTATCTAATTCTTTAGTTCTTTACTGAAATCCAGATCAAAGATATCAATGCCAGGCTAGAAAAGATTGAACCACAAGTTCGTCCTTCAGAAGGGCTCACAAGTAATTTTACTACTGGAGATATAAAACTAATGAGCCTTAACCCCAAGAAAAGTAGTCCAAAGGCTAAGAGTTCATCTCGCGAGATGTCTCTATTTGGAGGTTAGTACCCTTGAATTGTACATTATGTGATATTTTCGGGTGTGATGTTGACAGTTGTCTTAGTTTTTCTGTGAAATTATTCTTAAGAATTGCTTAATTTTAATTTTTTGATCATCTGTAATTTTGTCTTCTGCCACACGTGGTACCCAAAACTGATGAGTAGCGCATGCAATTGGAATTTCGATTGCAATTAATTTAAAAAGATCTAAAACTTTGTATGACTATCAGTTTTGTCAAAAGATAATATGTACGTTTTTCATGTTGCTGAAGCTTTTCTTTGCATGTGCTACTCATCAGTTTTGGGTACCATGTGTAGCGGAATTATGTGAAACTGTGACGGTTTGTACTCATTGTGTTTATTTTAATTTTTATTCTTTGCGTGCAGCTGAAAGTGATGTCACAGAAAAACTCATAGAGCCAATTAAAGTTTACTCAGAAAAGGACCTGATAAGGGAAATTGAGAAGATTGCTTCAACTCTTGTTCCAGAAAAGGATTGGTCACTTCGCATATCTGCCATGCAGAGAGTTGAAGGCCTTGTCTTAGGAGGTCTTTTCTTTCATCTCTGGCAAAATACAATCCCCCTTTATCTCTCCTTCACTCCTCTCTAACTCTACTTTTGGTGGTTATCTCCCTGCTGGTAATATGTGCTTTGGAAACAATGTTGATAGATTGTTCTGTGAATAATTGTGGACTAATATATTCTTTTTGTAAAGTTTTACTATGAAATTCTCATTCAAATGAGTTGGTGAAATGTGTGTGTGATGTTTTGCATCCTTTTCTTTGTAAACGTTTCGTTCATGGATTTTAAACTTGGAGTTTGCTCAAAGGAGTTTGATGAAAGTTGATTGGCCTCCTTTTGCTTTTGCAATGATTATGATACTTGTGAGGTGTTTGCGTGTGGTATTTCTATGACACACAGTTAATGTTAGAATAGGATTGCTGATACTTTTCTTCAGGTATTTATTACTCTTAATACTATATTTAATGAATGTCATGGTCCTTTTAAATCAGATCATATTTATATAGTTTTCCTAATGTGTCAATTTTCTGTCAGGTGCTATTGATTATCCATGTTTTCGAGGACTATTGAAGCAACTTGTTGGTCCTTTAAGCACACAGCTATCTGATAGAAGGTCTAGCATAGTAAAGCAGGTGCAGCATTCTCTTTCTTCTCATATGTGGGGGTTTATATTTCTGTTCTTCTATTTTTTATATTGAGGTGGCTAGTTCATGATAGCAGTAGCTTATCTGTGGCCTTTGCTTTTAAGTACACAGCTATCTGATAGAAGATGGAACTGTTTTTGTTGGTCCTTTAAGCACACAGCTATATGATAGAAGATGGAGGTGTTTTTGTTTTCTTTTTCTTTTTTATGATGTATCTCAACTGTGATGTTTCACGATTTTAGTGAATTGGAAAATGCATTATGAAAAGCTTTCTGGAAAATATGGACTGTCGTCATTGTCTTTACCATCTGCACCTTTTCCTTAAAATGTTCTTGGACACATTTTTGAAACTCTTTAGTGAGTGAAATAAATTTGCTTGAACCAGAGTCTTGAACCTGTTACTACAAACCAAGAAATTCTAGGAAGGACACATTAATGTTTTGGCTCTTGAATGTGTGATAATCAGTGGTATTGAGAAAAGGAAACTTACCTAAAATCTGAATGTTATTTAAAAGCCATGGTTATTTGCAATTGAATCTAACTGCTTTTTTTTTATTCTTCTAAGGCCTGCCATCTGTTATGTTTTTTATCAAAGGAGCTCTTGGGAGATTTTGAGGCATGTGCTGAGTTGTTCATTCCTGTAAGTTTGCCCTCTCCCTCTCTCTCTCTGTCTTTCTCTCTCTAACTGTTTTCTGCTTCTTTATTATGTTTAAAATGTCCTGTTAATCTATGTATAATCAGGTACTTTTCAAGCTGGTTGTGATTACTGTGCTTGTAATTGCAGAGTCTGCGGATAACTGTATAAAGACGGTGATTCTCATTGGCTTTCATGTATTGTTTAGGTCACAATTTCTCTTCTGAAATTCTCATTTCAATTGTATTACTTTCTGTTTTCCAGATGTTGCGTAACTGTAAAGTTGCCCATGTGCTCCCTCGCATAGCTGATTGTGCAAAGAATGACCGCAGTCCAGTGCTTCGTGCAAGGTACAACCACGCAAATCATGTTCTAATATTAGTCTTACTTGTAATTTTGTTGTCTATTACATATTTGATTTAGTTGTAATTATACTTGCCTTTTATGCAGATGTTGTGAATATGCATTATTGATACTAGAACACTGGCCTGATGCTCCAGAAATACGGCGGTCAGCTGATCTTTATGAGGAATTGTTAAGGTGTTGTGTTGCAGATGCAATGAGTGAGGTACCTAGCGTAAAATTGTGTAATGTTTGATTTTTTTCATATGGATTAATAATGTCTCTTAGCATACTGAAGTCACTATTTTCTGAGTGAGGTACATATCCATGAATTGTTTGATCTGTGGAGTCTTCCAATGTTGGTCCATCAAGACCCTTTGTTGGAGTGGATGGATGTTCTCTGATAATCATGTTGTTAGCTGTGAATGATTTGGCATATGTGATAGTTATGTCAAATCTTGCTTGAAAGTTATCATGAACTGCTTTTTGTTGTTTATAATGCATCATATTTCTAAAGTTTGAGGAATATGACATCTGACTGAATGTGTATTGCATCTCAATCTTGCTACATTATTTCAATTATCAGTTTATATTTCTGAAGGCACAAAAGTGCATCATTTATGTAACTTTACAGGTGAGATCAACAGCAAGAATGTGTTACAGATTGTTTGCAAAAACTTGGCCAGAGCGATCTCGTCGCTTATTTTCATCCTTCGATCCTGTTATTCAACGGGTACAGTCTTTGTTCTTTTCATTCAATGTATCTCTGTGACTTCATCATCAGGGTCAGATTTCTTACAGTGGTTATTTTCTTGTTCAGCTTATTAATGAAGAGGATGGGGGTCTGCATAGGCGACATGCATCTCCTTCCCTCCGGGATAGAAGTGCACATATTACACTTTCCTCTCAGGCATCTGCTCCTCCAAATTTACCTGGATATGGAACTTCTGCTATTGTAGCAATGGAGCGAACTTCAAGTTTGTCCTCTGGGACATCTCTATCTTCTGGACTCCTGTTGTCACAAGCAAAGTCCCTTGGTAAAGGCACTGAACGTAGTCTGGAGAGTGTGTTGCATGCAAGCAAACAGAAGGTCACTGCGATCGAAAGCATGCTTAGAGGTTTGGAAATATCTGACAAGCAAAATCCTTCAACTCTCCAATCATCTAGTTTGGATCTAGGTACTGAATGACTATACCATTCAATTTCTCACTTTCATATTTGAGAAATCTAGTTTGGATCTAGATATTTTATTGTTTTGGAGCAGCTAAATTTTTCTGTTATTGCTCCTAGCACAGGAATTGACCCTCCATCATCTCGTGATCCACCATTCCCTGCTGTTGTCCCAGCTTCCAATCTTAACACAACCAGTTTTGCAGCAGAATCAACTACTTCCAGCATTAGCAAAGGAGGCAACCGTAATGGTGGCTTGGTTTTGTCTGATATTATCACTCAAATACAAGCTTCCAAAGATTCTGCGAAATTATCATATCATAGTGATGTGGCAGCTGAGCCTCTTCCAGCATTTTCATCATTATCAGCTAAGAGGGCTTCTGAAAGACTGCAGGAAAGAGGTTCCATTGAAGAGAGCAATGACATAAGAGAGGCCAGACGTTTTGTGAACTCACATATTGACAGGCAGTACGTAGACGTGTCTTACAAAGATGTTAGCTTCAGGGATTCTCAGAACAATCACATACCCAACTTTCAGAGACCCCTTGTGAGAAAGCATATAGCTGGACGAATGTCTGCTGGCAGGAGAAGGAGTTTTGATGACAACCAGCTGTCGCTTGGGGAGATTTCAAATTATATGGAAGGTCCAGCTTCTCTCAGTGATGCATTGAGTGAGGGACTGAGTTCAAGTTCTGACTGGAATGCTAGGGTAGCAGCTTTTAATTACCTCCGGTCTTTAATGCAGCAAGGCCCAAGGGGAATACAAGAAGTGATCCAGAATTTTGAGAAAGTAATGAAGTTGTTTTTCCAGCATTTGGATGATCCCCACCATAAGGTTGCCCAGGCAGCTCTTTCAACACTTGCAGATATCATTCCATCTTGCCGAAAGCCCTTTGAGAGTTACATGGAAAGGATCTTGCCCCATGTTTTCTCGCGTTTAATTGACCCAAAGGAGCTAGTTAGGCAGCCATGCTCCACAACCTTGGAAATTGTTAATAAAACTTATAGCATTGATACCCTGTTACCATCCTTGCTCCGTTCACTCGATGAACAACGTTCGCCAAAGGCCAAACTGGCTGTCATTGAATTTGCGATCAATTCCTTTAACAAGCACACAATGAACTCTGAAGGTGCGTCAAATGCCGGCATTCTGAAGCTATGGCTTGCTAAGTTGACCCCATTAGCGCACGATAAGAATATTAAGCTCAAGGAGATGGCTATTACATGTATTATATCTGTGTATTCCCACTTTGATTCAATAGCTGTCCTCAATTTCATTCTTAGTCTGTCAGTTGAAGAACAAAATTCCTTGAGACGGGCCCTCAAACAATACACTCCTCGAATTGAGGTGGACCTAATGAATTTTTTGCAGAACAAGAAAGACCGACAACGTTTGAGGTCCTCCTATGATCCATCTGATGTTGGAACATCTTTGGAGGATGGGTGTATTGGCCTGTCAAAGAAAAGTAACTTCTTTGGAAGGTATTCTGCTGGTTCTGCTGATGGAGATGGTGCCAGGAAGTGGAGTTGTACCCAAGAATCTCCCCTGATGACCAGAGGTGTTCACCGAACAGGCTCTGATGACATGCAGGACAATCTCTATCAGAATTTTGAGACTGGTTCTAACACTGCAGTTCATAATTTAGCAACCAGGGATTTGACTTCTGCTGCCAAATCTGTGGGTCAGAACATGGCATCCCGGCATGGTCAACTGGAAGCTGTGGACAACAGCTTAAATTTTGAGGGGCTCTCTACTCCACGTCTGGACATTAATGGGCTGATGAAATCTGAATCCACAGTGGTTGCTGAGGCTTTGGCACATGATGCTGGCCCTCCATCTGAATTTGAACTCAATCATCATAATTCTGTAGCTGTAAAGATTAACTCTTTGCCAGTGGCAGGCCCTAGTATCCCCCAAATTCTTCATCTGGTGAGATATGCAACCTCAATGACCCTTTTTCTAACAATTGGTGTTCAATCAAAGTTTTCCTTGAACCATATGTAACTTGCAAGTTGTCACATTTCTTCTACTTGTAGATTTGTAATGGTGATGATGAAAGCCCTACTGGAAATAAACGAAGTGCATTTCAGCAGTTAATTGAAGCTTCTATGACTAACGATCATTCTGTTTGGTCCAAAGTATGCTTAACTCTCTCTGCCCATCCTTTCTCCTTCTCTCTCTTTTCCCTTCTTTGAGTAATAATAACTCTGTTTGGTCCACAGTGTGACTCTGTCTCTCTCTCACACACACACACATTTTGCTAATTATTTTATAATTAGGGAAGCATTTGTTAAACATATTTTTGGTCCATCAAAGGGCCCATTAGATGCTATGATACACTGCAGTGGCTAGCTCTCCCCTTTCTTATAAATCCCAATCTTTCTGCTAAGATTTGAACCTCAGACTTCCAAGATAGATGTCTAGGTTGTCAACCACTTGGGTGTCCCCTTAAGGGACAATCTGTTAAACATTTGTTTATGCTGTTGTATCAATTACTTCTCTGCTTCATTTTTTCCCCTAAGTTTATGTTAATGATAATTCCCTTATTTGCAGTACTTCAATCAAATTTTGACAGCTGTACTTGAGGTTCTGGATAATTCCGATTCTTCAATTAGAGAACTTGCCCTTTCACTGATCGTAGAGATACTCAAAAACCAGGTAAATCAATTTTATTTGTCTGCTTCTACTTCTTCTACTTCATATTACAGTTTTCTTCTGTTTTATTTCAGTTTTATGATTTTCTTTTTTTTTTGTTTGCCATGTTTCTAGAAAGATGCCATGGAAGATTCAGTTGAAATTGTGATAGAGAAGCTACTTCATGCCAACAAAGATGATGTTGCAAAGGTATTTTATTCTATAAACCTTATTTCCTCATTTCTCATTTTCATTTTGCTCCATTTGTGTGTCTCAAAATTTTCTGTTTCATAAATAGGTTTCTAATGAAGCTGAGCACTGCTTGACAATTGTGTTGTCCCATTATGATCCATTCAGATGTCTAAGTGTAGGTGCTTCTGAAACCATCTCTATGTCATACACGGGGTTGCACACATTCCTTGGATATGTTGAATATGGGGGACAACCCTGTAATACTGTGTTTTTTTTTTGTTTTTTTTTTTGGGGGGGGGGGGGGGATAAGCATGAGTCCTCGATTACTAGTTGCTGATTCTTTCAATAACTGATTCTGCAGGTCGTTGTCCCTCTTCTGGTTACTGAAGATGAAAAAACCCTTGTCACCTGCATAAATTGTCTGACAAAGGTATTTTCCTTGGACCCATTTTAGGTGAAGACCCCTGCTTTTAGAAGTCAGGATTGTGGTTCAAACACAACCCTTGTCACATGATTTATTCCTTTGGTTTTATTTTCAGCTTGTGGGACGGCTGTCACAGGAGGAACTAATGGCCCAATTACCATCATTTTTACCTGCTGTGTTTGAAGCATTTGGAAACCAGAGTGCAGATGTTAGGAAGGTAATGAGATTTATTATTCCTTTGATATTACTTCCTTCCAACATTACAAATCTTGAAATCACAGTAATTAACACTGTTATCGTCCTTGCAACTGCCAATATTGTTACGTTGTGTTTATTTCATTGTTATTTGATGCTGTTATATCATCCTTCTAAATTTAGCATTGCCAAACTTCTCTCAAGTGACCATATACTCCTAACATTCTTTTTCTAATCACTCGGTTTCTGCTGTGCTTTGTTGGTTCTGTGGAGCAGACTGTTGTTTTCTGCCTAGTTGATATTTATATAATGCTTGGAAAAGCATTTTTGCCGTACTTGGAGGGGCTTAACACTACACAGTTGCGGTTAGTGTCTATCTATGCGAATCGGATATCACAGGCCAGAACAGGTACTGCCATTGATGCCAGCAATGACTAGTTTGGTTTGTTTAGGGAGTGTGGGTTGTGGATGTCGGCTCATTCATTGTTTGTGTATTTTGTATATTCCTTGTGAATACATCGTGGGAGTGCGTCCTTTCTTGTCTTGTTCTTTTTTCATTTTGATCTCATTTGGGTATTTGTTTTACCCATTTCTTGTTTTTTCTTCACGGCACTCTCGTGTTTGTTCGGTGTGGAGGGGAGAGTGCTCGCAGCAGGGAACAAATATGAAATCGTATTATTGGCCAATATTATGATCAATATTTTCGATAAAGTTTTAGTTAACACAAGAAATAATATATATATAATCATTTTACATTCTGCATTTTGTTTCCTCTTAGAGAAGCAACTAGTTTGAGCCTACTTTGATATTCTTTCATTTATTTGTTAGTTATCAAAGTGTCCTTCCGCCATAATATATTATATAGTGTAATCAGCCTTGGTCGAGGGAATTCCTAAGAATTCATTTAAAGGCCTACTTACTGGGTTAGTTCAAGTGGCTTAAGTCTTTGGACTTGAAAAAAGTTATGGAATTGAATTTTACTTTGTTCTCAAACTTACTACATTAAGTGCTTTGTAGTTTACATGCATTCCATCAAAATTTTGGCAGACCTCCCTTTCACGAAGAATGGATATTTTAAGAAACTAACCTATTATCGATTTCTTTGACAAAAAAAGGGGGTGGGGTGTGGAAAGTCATTTGGAAGCCTGCAATCTGTACAACAAAAGTGGATGCTTTATTTATTTATTTGGTTCGTTCAGAATATTTTGTGAAATTTGAAGACGGCATAATATAAACTCCTTTTTCTTGAAAAATTTGCTTTTGTGAACAACCAAGCTAAACTTAATTGATTACAAACGAGTAGTTTGTAAGGAGTAAGTGGGAGGTTATCAAATGGTAGGGGATTACTCCGGACGCTCTGTTGGGTCTCTGCTATCATGTTTGTCATTCTAATTCTATGTTCTTCACCCCAATCTCAAGATTTCTTCTCCAAAATACCAAATCCTAACGGATGGTTTATTTTTCCGATTTATTATTCTGTCCGGCAATGTTGTATTAACTTATATTTTTTTAAAATAAAAAAATATATATACAAAAAGTTATATGATAAGTTGCAACCTGAATTTCTTTCCAGCGGAGGTTTT
Source organism: Kandelia obovata (assembly GCA_021464305.1). Lineage (NCBI taxonomy): Eukaryota > Viridiplantae > Streptophyta > Magnoliopsida > Malpighiales > Rhizophoraceae > Kandelia > Kandelia obovata. Next base: position 4,476,764 of record CM038482.1, read on the forward strand.
ATGAACATCGATAATCTTCCGCATAATGTGAACTGAGAAGATAATCTTTGTGAATCCGATAGATTTTTAGGGATCCGCATAATGTGTAATTAAGCTGACGGAAATTTTCAAAAAAAAAATTTCCTTAATCATGCTTTGATGGTTATTTCAACTTAATTTCGAAACAATATCCATGGAAAGGGACGTCTTAGTGCCCATGACACAATGAGAATCGGTGGCTTCAAAATTTCAATTTTAAGTGACACGAAGGGAAAACTTAATATTGCATCACTTTGAGTTTTTATTAAATAAACACGCCAATTTAGGAAGTGTGTTTATTACCCACTTTCTCAACTTTTTTTTTTTTTTTTTTTTTCAGGGAGTTTTAGCCAGACTAGAGTAAATAATCTTTTAGGTCATTTCTTTGTGTTACGTTTCTTAAATTCGACGCAATCCACAGCAACGGATTGGTATCAGATTGTGTTGAGTGCATTTCCTGACGCGACAAGGAAACTGATTTATGCGCAAATTAAAGCATAAATATGAACCAAATCACTATATACCGTTCTAGCTTTTTCATCAAACTTGAAACTTTGTTAAATCTTACAAATGCTTACTCCGGAATATTGATAATAGAGTGAAAGTAAAGAACAAATCGACAGAAAAGAAAAATGAAAAAGAAAAGGAAAGGGATAAATGATGGATTTTGCAAAGCATTATTGCAAGCAGTCCAAGTCCTATGAATAATGGATTCCCATATGCATGCAGAAATTTGAATAATTCGATTATGGAAATAAAATCCCATTTTTATAGATCATGTGATCATCAACAAATTAAAATTCCAAGTGACACTTCTCATATCTCAGTGTCATTAGCTTGCACAGCTTTTTAAAGGCAGAGTTTTTTTGGGCCATGGCAAGAGACATCAAATTCCTCTTCATCATCCTACTTTTTGATATCTGATCATCATTATTCAGTAAGGGAAAAAGAGAACTTGTTCCTCATCCACTGGTGAGTATGTTTCTAATTTCCTTGTAGGCACCAAGCAAGCGTATAAAATTGTATATTGTGTGTATGTGGTTTCTATTGAGAAGAGTCCATTTTCCCTTGAAAGCAAGTGGTAAGACGTGTAATCCATACGAATATGGTGATGAATACCCTTCCTCTAAAGCTCGACAAAGATGAATATACCTTTCCACTCCTCAGGAGGAGGGTGGATGCTTTACAACTCTTTTGTTCAAGGTTGAGCCTTTATCAAAGAATTAGCTGTCAACTTGCGTGATTCAAATACATTAGAAGGATAAGGGAGGGATGCATGCACTTGGGTGTGTAATGTCATATTCATTTCTCTCTCTCTCTCCCCCCTCCCCCCTATTATTTACCAGGACCACATATTCTCTCACATAATCTGACTATGATTGACCACAAAGTGGCATTCCAACGAACGATGCCTAATCCATATGTATTTCTCTCTTCTTCTACTACTTCTTGTGAGCCATTTATGCATGAACCCCTCCCCCCCTCCCCTTGTTTTTTGTCCGGAAGCTGGAAAATTAATCAGAGTTCTTGGCGTTTGAAGCTCAGAGGAGGAAGATAAATGGTAAGAAACGTCACTAGTACTAGCAAGGGCACTAAGATGACCGCACTTGTTGTCGACGATGACAGGACCAATCGATCTATTCACCATGGACTCCTAGAGAATCTCGGCATTCAAAACCAAGCGGTGATGAATGGGAAGGAAGCTGTTGATATCTTTTGTTCCGGCCAAGACTTTGACCTCATTTTGATGGACATGGACATGCCTGTCATGAATGGCATTGAGGTATGTCAACCTAATGGAGCCAATTGACCCAACCCTTGGTTTGTACCCTTTTTTATTTCTTCCTTCCTTTGTGTGCGTGTGTGTTTAGAAATTGACCAAACGTTCATATATCTACGTACCTTAATTGGCGGTGTCTTGTACCAAAACAAAAGTGAATTATAGGTAAGCAAGAAAAGAGCTAATCCAGCATTTTCTAAGTTTGACCTTCTACTTTGCTTGGCGTAGGCAACAAAGAAACTTCGTGATATGGGCGTAAGCAGCATCATTGCCGGTGTATCCACCCAATCCGAGAAACGAAAGATACGGGAATTTATGGAAGCCGGCCTCGATGACTATCAAGAAAAGCCATTGACACGTGCCAAACTCCTCTCTATCCTTCACAAGATCAGCAATAGATATTGAACAACCTCCTACTCATATAGATTAGCACCACCCCCCTCCCCCCCCCAAAAAAAACATAAAAATATATATATTAAATACTACATAATGTTAAATATAAAAAAATTAATTTATTACAATATATGATTAAATAATTTTTAAAAAATATTTTACGATTTAATTTTATTGTAAAGAATTATTGATCTCAAATGAATAAAATTTTTGTGATCAATATATATTTATATATTTTCTAATATTTAGTATTACTTTAAATGCGGGCATGAGGGTGTGCCCTGATCTAATGCAAGTTAATTTAGTAGTCATGATGTAATGTAATTAATCCCGTGACGTAAGAGAGTGGTTAGGAATCGGGGTTGTCTGGTCCCGGCTCCACACGGATATTTTTTATTGGACCTTGTGCAATATCGTAGTGGGCTCTGTAGATTGGGCCATTGAACTTGGTGGGCCTACTGAACTTAAAGCCCTGGGTTGTGGGTTTAGCTTAATATCCTTATCAGACTTCGTGGAGTGCATTATGCTTGGTTGCCTGAACTTGTTCTTGGCGAAAATTGCCATAAAATTTCGGCTAAACCTATCTCTCTCTCTCTCTCTATGTGTGTGTGTGTGTGTGTGTGTGTGTGTGTGTGTGTGTGTGTGTGTGTGTGTATACAATCCTCTTGAAAGGAGGAAAATTAAAAAAAAAGAAAAAGGTAAAAGAACAGGAAAACAATTGTAATGGGCATTCATTCAACCCAAATTACAAGCAAGTTCAAGTAATGTGCCGAAGAACATGAACAATGTAGGTGTTGTTGTAGCCCAATTTCCAAGAGGCACGGTACTTGCAGAGAATGGTCATAGAAATACATGGAGCCTTGTGGGACCAAGAATGGTCGTAGAAAGACTCTGGCAAAGACACTTTAAATACATGTACTGATTTGATCTTTAGGATAAAAGATACGCAAGCAGATGTTGCTGCTCCTAATTTTGTGCTATTTGAACAACCTGGGGTTGCATAGGATTGGCGGAAAAAAAAAAAAAACAGGAAGAGGCCACTCATTCCTGCAACAAGCTCCAGTGTATTAAGGCATGGCCATTTTCACAGGCTGTTGGGTGGAGGTGGGAAAGTAAAAGACAGCAAAAAGATAGGGACTTTGCGTGGTTGATGGACCCGCACTTTGAAAATGGATGAGACAGTTAGCCTTCTATTTGGTATGGTGTCTCTCCATTCATGGACAGTTCGACATTAAAGATTGATATCCCATCAGCAACTTGCAAAATGGCTTATCATCTGGGGATGCCTCTGTGCCTTACCTTTGCTACTACAGCTCTCCCATGCCATCCAATATAATAATGTATATTAAGAACAATAATAGTAGTACCAATAATTATAATGATATTCTATCTAAATATAGGTTGATGGCGACACAACAACGTGGGGACAGATACTGCTGTACGGGGTGTGGGAGAGGGAGAGAGATTGCCAGTAGCCACGCCCACCTCCCGATAAAATTGTCAGGACTGAAAGTTTGAAACTTTATCAAATTGTGTGTTGACATTTTCCCCTCGTACTTGTAAATAGAGAAGTTCCAATCATTTATTTTCTACGTCCTGACTATGGATTTTGAGTCATGACCGTACCCACTAGCATTGTTCATCCTCCGCCATCTCTATTTTTTGTAGAATGCCCTTGAAGAAAATTTTATGTTCTAATTTTGACAAGAATTGAATACAATCCCCCGTTTTCCATGCTAAGAGACTCGGTCTCAGTGCATTCACCTAATTATTAGATGACGATCCCTTTGCTTCTCTCTCTCTCTCTCTCTCTCTCTCTCTCTCTCTCTCTCTCTCTCTCTCTATGAATATATACTACTTTCATGAATTATCTTTTGAATCAGAAGTTTCATGGTGAATGGGTGGTCGTTCTTATCTTGGGCATGACCGTATGATAAACAGAATGACTGAGACAGTCCTTCAACTCGTACTTAATATGACAACATTGATGTAACAAGTAGATGGGGCCATGTCTTGGGCATCTCATTGCAAAATTAAAACAAAACATTTTCTTTATGAGGGATACATTTCGGGGCAAAATAAAGATCTACCAACATTTAGTGAAATGATTCTCTGGACTCATGAGCCCACCTTGGCGGTAAGTTTTAGTAAAGTAAAATCTAATTAGTAAAAAAACTATAAGAAATAGATGAATCATTTACAAATAAATAAAATTAGAAATGGAATAAATTATTTTACTTTCTTTTTATGCTTCCATGTGAACAACTGTGAATATAGCAGTGTTCTACGATTAATTCATAGGACTTGATCCACATTTTTCTTCGAGTATGAAGTACTTTTCATGTTATACAAGAACGTGCATGATGTGATGTTTAGCTCCTGACCAAATAAGAATTATGAGCTCATGCATCGCCTGTGGCATAGCATTAAAGTGTAATTATTTCTGCAGATAATGTCGATGGGACGCAGCATGGCCCCATTGACGTTTCCTCGGGGTCCAGCAGTACATGCCAACAATGGAGATGGGATGGGAATGGGAACGGGAAGGGGCATGGGCATGGAATTGGGTATTAATCAGCCAGTGACGCCATTCCCCAATGTCTTAGCAGGTGCACCTTTGCCAACACCAGTTACAGCTGCTCAAATGGGTCTAAGGTTTCCCCCATGCCAGCCTTTCATATGCCAACTGTCTCTGCCTGCTCCTGATCCAACAAGAATGCAAGCTGCCAACCACTCACATACAAATGCTGAGCTCGTTGAGTGGCAGAATCCCAACCAACCAAAGGATTCCAAATATTACCGATCCTTATCAGCAGTACATTGGTCACCACCAAATGCAAGTGCCAGCCAGTACCACAGGTAGTAGTGCAGTGTTGTTTTTTAATTAGAAGTCTCTCGTAGACTGAAGTCTTTTTTTTTTTTGTGTGTGTGTGTGTGTGTGTGTGTGGCATTTTTCCTACCCCAGCCATTTCATTGTTAAAGGGTGTGGAAGTCCATATGATTTTACATTGTCTTGTTTAGAGAAGTTTGCGTCCCCTTTTGATTTGCATGGGGATCATGTGTTCAAGCTTTTATTATTCTTTACAGCACTTGTATGACATCTGTAGTGGACGCAATTAATTTTCTGTGCCTTAGTTCTCTATATCATTTATCATTGCAGCGAACCATAGGCTTTAAGCTCATTTATTTGAAGTCATCCGTTGTCAGTGTAATTTCAAAAGATAATAAAAGAAAGGGAAGGACGAATTTTTATATGAAAATAATAATAATGCATATTTATATATATTAAGACAATTGATTTATGTCTAAATTATATAAAGTATTATGTGCATGTGCATGTGCATGTGCATGTGCAGTGCATAGACCCGTTAAGTATTTGGATGGGTGTACGTAATACATGAAGAATTATTACATTAATATCAAAAACTTTACTTTATTATAAAAGAGAATTCGAATTAACTTTAGTATAATAGTTAGAATGCAAATTTTATCTTAAATACTACAATTTTGTTACACAATTGAAACGATTCTACATATAACAGTTTTATAATCTTTTGTTCTAACATCGCACACATGTCTGTTAGCAGGTTGAAGTTTTCGGCAGATCTCTATGTGGAAAGGCTTTTGCTTTGCCTATTAAAGTTTTTTAGTCTGAGAGAGCAACATCTGAGAGCAGCTTTTGCAACCGTCTAAATAACAACAATAACACGGCTAACATGTAATTATGATATCCTCCACAGAATTGAAATTTTCTTTTCTCTATTCTGTGTCTTGTCGGGTTTCCTCTCTCTAATAGTTGCTTGTCTGAAACGTTCTATTTATAAAATTGAGTGAAATATGGTCAGGCGGATCTTTTCAATGAATTGGAAGCTGCTGCTAAAAAGGGTTGTTCCCATTCATTGTTGTTTTGTAGTCAACTTAATAGTTATGACAAGAGCAAAGTTTCTGTTTCTCGGATTCTGATTGTAGTTCTTCACTAATACGGGTGAAGAACCGATAACTATGTTGGTCGGCCAAAGGACTAAAGCTCTTGGAAGAGGTTGAAACTTGACATCTCAACCATGTGCACTCTTGTTGGACCAACTGTAGAATCCCCTTTCCATTGGTTATCTTCTTCCCGCGTGAAAAGTGATGCCAATGGGCCATTCAATGAACACTTGGGGCCTTCAAGAATAGCGAACTATTACTGTGGATTAGCAACAAATCCTAACGTTCATGATAAAAAAGCAGATAATGTAGTAAAAGAGCGAACTTAATATCAAGAATGAAGAGAAAAAGAAAAGGTTTGCTATGCCCCAATAAGAAAAGAGATTATTAACTTATCACTCGCACATTCATTACTCCCAAGTCCAACAACCTGCTTGTTTTTTACCAAATCCTTTACAGCAATTAGTCTGCAATTTCCTCTAACCTTCCAACAAGTAAACCTACTACAGGCAACAAAATTCAAGGGTTACACGATGTTGGCTAGCTCAGCATGGCAGCATCATATTTCCTTCATGTTCCTTTATGATTGCCTCCAGTCATTGACCCATAGCAGAAAAAATCTGAGAGAAGGAAACAGATGCACTGTTTAACAACTTCTTATCAGATTACTTTTCTCGCTGAAAAGGTATGATGGTATCACACAGTATCAATGACCGGAGAGAGCAGTCAACTATAGTGGTCAATTGGGATCAATACCTTGTCAGTAAAGATGCGAAATTCCTGCACTTGCATGGCTTTTTCAAGTTCCTAGACAGAGGTAACAGAGATTTTAGCAGGAATTACTTCCACCCATCTAATTGCAAACTAGATGACTTACACTTTCTGGATCTGAGGAAGAATCAATGCTAAGTATGAGTTTCTGAAGGCTTTGGTCCTTCAAAGCATCGCGGATTTCACTAGAAGATGCTACATCAAAGCACAATAAAATTATTCCAGCTACAGGTTCAACACGTTGACATCATCAAACTAAAAAGAGCATCCAATGCATGAGGCACACTCCGTTGCACTAAGCCTCACTCTTCCTAAAATCATCAAAGTAATCAATGAAGCTGAACAAGTGAGTTTAATTAAGACAATTATGAACCTCTATCAGATGACAGAAGTGTGGGACCGGGTGGAACTTCTGCCCACCCACACAATCAATATGGTACATGAACCAACAGAAGCTGAATAACATGAATTGATGCCTTGATCTTGACCGAGTGGCAATACAAAATAGTTGCATATCCCTCTAATGCTTTGAAGACCCATTTGGAGATTCACCTTTAAGCCAGCCGTAAAAATTTACCTATAGACTGTAGTTGCAACTGTTGCAGCACCTCACTTTGTTCTTCAACACATAATGGCCTTTCTACAGGCAATTGTGGTGCAGCAACTGACAAGAGGCAACAAAGATCAGATTGAGAATTCAAGGAAATATGCTTAACGAGGCATAGTTCATTTTAGAGCATGAGAATTTCATTTCAAGAACAATTTATTTCCCCAATCCCAACAAGATTAAAAGATGTTTGATATCCCTAACTTTAGCTGCATCTAGAAAGTTACAAGCAAGCAAGCATATACAAAGAGGAGGGAATGAGGAAAAATTAAGCAGTTTAGAGAAGAGAAAGAAAACAGCATTATTTTTGGCACTTGGCTTTTTAGAAAGGTTTTTTTTTTTTTTTTTTTAACTTTGAGCACCATTACTTAGTAACACATAAGGAGCAATAGGAGAGTAGTACAATAATTTTCTTGCATTGAACTTCATTTATTTGTGAGATCAAGTGAATTGTGATTGGTCAATGTTTTTTGTTTCTATCATGTTGCTCCCTAAGTGTTGCTACCTAGTCTCTCTCCTTTTTCATTTGATTAAATATCACCGTGAATGCAGTTGGAGAATCTCAGGAAGTACAAGAATCTCAAGAATTAGCTTGTATTGAAGTATCAAAATCTTTACCTGATTTTTCCTCTGCACTTGCTGGCTTCAAACAAGGGGTTTCTGCAACATGCAAGAAAGCTTAAAATTAATCCAGATCACCAACACTACTCTTCAGCTAATAAGGATGTATTGCTAATAAATTCTATTTGTTCTGATTTCTTAATGCAAAAAATAAAAAAAATTCTTCTCCCTTGATCTAGCAGTCATTACCTAAATACACGGCTGTACCTCACAAACAGACAAAACAAACATCCGAATTCAGTACGGAAGTGCATCTTAGTACTTTATATTACTTTTCAGTACAGGCACTGCTCCATAAACAGCGGGACGAAAAGATAAGAGCATCAATGACCTCCATATCTTAACCCGAAATATTAAGAAAATTATAAATTCTGACTGCCGACAGGCGACAACTCCAATTTCAAGCACCAAAATAAGGTAGCTTTTGTTTTTATTATTCTCATGCCAAATCCAACTCCACACTCTATTAAAAATCGACCAAACCCAAGATCATGCTTCATATGCTATGTTGAATCTTGTCCAGTTTCTCAAAATTGATGATGAGAATATACCATAAAATCAAACTGGGGGGGGGGGGTAAGCGAAAAACATAGAACAGAAATAAAAAAGGAACGACCTTTGTGCTTTTTGAAGCAGACCAGAGAACAACTGCAAGCGAGGATAAAATTAAAATCAAAATTCAAAAAATAAAAAATAAAAAGGAGCAAGATCAACATAAGTACTGGAAATCTATGTTTCATATAAAGAGAGCTAGAAGTATAAGAACAGAACAGAGAGAGTTAATTGAGGGCTTACTAAGGAGTAAGACAAGAAGGGCACTTGTACTTAGACACAACTTCGTTGCAAACTTGGCATTGTTTCGGACCCATCGAACTGAACTGAACTGAACTTGCTGTAACTCTAACAAAGCAGCTGCAAATCCCGGGACTCGCCCTAGCCTTTTATATGTTTCTCCGCTTGGGCTGGGCCGCTCCTATTTCTTCTTCCAACTTCGCTGATGAACAGCTCGTGCATCGCCTCTCCTTCTGCTCTTGCTCTCTCTCTCTCTCTCTCTCTCTCTCTCTCTCTTTGCCAATATTATAATTACAAATCCTCGGCATCAGCCTTCACATCCATCGGTTGACATATTTTAGCCTCTCATCACATAATAAAATAAAAAACTTGGGCCGTCGAATCTGAATTCCCTTTTACCTGTTCGAATTATGATTTGGTGACTGTAGCGTGGCCCCCGCCATCAGCCTTTTTTTCTTTCTTTCTTTCTTTTTTTTTTCAATTCCACTTATATTTTGTCGTAATTTATGCGGTAAAATTTGATCTCGACTTGTCGATACTCAAGATTTATCGGGAAACCGACCCGTCGGCGGCCCAGATACCTCACCCATCAGAATTCCACAACTTGGTATTGTCTTTTCCTCGGAGAGGTTTGACGTTTTTAGTGTGACTAAATTAGACTTGGAATAGGAGAAATCATGGAAAGAAAAGGATTCATTGTACAGGCCATGGCCCATGAGATGTAATAGGTGCTTCACTCGGCCAGGAAAATCAAACCAACACAATTCTGTTCTGTGGCAATACACGCCGGAGAGTATAACAGTTGCCATTCTAGGGAGATAGCTGTGATAGAAAGGGAATCCCGTTCATCTACTTAAGATTCGACGTAGATCAGAAATGTTTTACAAGGTTTACTACAAGACCGTCTGAAAATCACACTTTTCTCTGAAGATGTTTCTTCGCTTATCCATGCGCCCTGCTAAAACCCAAGCAGGCTAGAAAGTCCGCACTTTCATTCCAAATGGCAAATGCTGCAGACAAGTGCTCTCACATTGGAGATTCTTGATTCCAACTTTATTCTGGAGGTGCAAGTAAACAAAGCATCATTACCTCAGGTAAGCATAACACTGTGTCAAGTCCAGCCATAAAATGCAAATCAGGAATTACTTGAGTGCACGCGCACACACACAATCTTTCTTCACATGTAAAGTCCTTCCGGTACCCCTTCCTTCTTTTTGAACATCACCTTCTCCTTCGCCTTCTTGAAGTCTACATGCATCACCTGAAGGACAGAAATTCCAAATCAGTGTGACTCCGCATGAAAATCTTGGAAACATCACATATAACTAACAGAACTCAGCTCTACAATAACAGGTTTCCAGATAAAGACAGCAGGAAACCTGTGTCACTGCACCAAAAGGGAGAAAAAAATCCCTCCAATAATTTCCAGATTTCCACCAAAAATAAAATCACCTTTAACAAACTATACAAAATGAAATGAGACTCACCTTCATGCGCCTTTCTCTTAAAGCAAGCAAACCGGCCTCAGTACATATGGCCTTTATGTCAGCTCCAGAAAACTCATCCTTGGTCATAACAAATTCTTCTAAATTGACATCATCAGCCAATGTCATCCTCGATGTGTGAATCTATAATCCACAAGATAATACATTACTTGGTTGTACAACAAAGCAACCTCAACAAATTCAATCATGTGAGGAAAGGGAGACAATAACTAGTAGAGGGAGACATCTCAAAAATTTGCTTCCACAGAATAAAAACCTGGAAAATGCGTCTTCTTGTTTTGATGTCAGGAAGAGGAAACTCAATCTTCCTATCTATTCGACCAGGCCGAAGTAAAGCTGGATCAAGACTCTCAATTCGGTTGGTTGCAAGAATGACTTTGACATCTCCTCTTGCATCAAAACCATCTAACTGGTTCAATAACTCCAACATGGTCCTCTGAATCTCACGTTCACCACCTGAGTGAGCATCATACCTGAAGACATGCCACATGACAACAAAGAAAAAATAGAATGTTTGCTAAAACATACATATTCCCCTCTTTAAATTCTCAAGAAATTACCTTTTTGTACCAATTGCATCAATTTCATCGATGAAGACAATTGATGGTGAGAGATCATCAGCAACTCTAAAGAGCTCCCTTACTAACTTTGGGCCATCTCCCAAGTACTTTTGAATAAGTTCACTGCCAACAACGCGCAAAAAGGTTGCTGATGTTGAATTTGCCACTGCCTGAAGAATAAGAATGAAGAAAAAAAAATGTCAACTACTATGCCACACAAATTGTGGTGCCATTTCCAAACACGAAGTAAATGCTAACCAAAAAGGGGAAAACACACTTTCTTTCTTTCATATAACAACATAAAAGTATGTCAAGCACAGATCACTCACAATTGTGACAGAGCATTCTGCAAGCCAGAGTTAACATACAAGGGTTCGTGTCTATATTAAAAAAGAATAAAGGACAAGAAGTAATTTTGAATATGATAAATGATAAATGCTCAGTCAATGAGTCTAGAGGCCAGATTCAATCAGAGATTTTTCTGGTGTGGACTCTTCAATTCATAGTAGGAGATTTCTCTTAACCAAGCATAAGTCTAACAGATGGGAAAAGATCTACAAAGAGTGATTTGTCATCTTGGCAAGGCCTGTTGCAATCGCAATAAAGGATCTTGGCTTCTCAGTTAATCTGTTATTTTCAGTATATGCTTGCCTAAATGAGAAGATGGGATAAATTTACAACATACTTAATCACTCCCATATTTTGCAAGGGAAGACCACACAAAAATGTTAAAAATGGGTAGGGATGAAATAAAGAACACTTAAATCCCAAAACATGCACCTTTGCAAGCAGAGTCTTGCCAGTTCCAGGTTCTCCATACAGGATGACCCCCTTGGGGGGCTTAATGCCAATGTCTTCATAAAGTTCTGGATGAGTTAAAGGCAGCTCCACTGCTTCTTTAATTTCCTGTATTTGTGCATCTAAGCCACCAATGTCAGCATAAGATTCCAATGGAGCCTTCTCCACCTTCATTACTGACACCATTGGATCAACTTCATCCTGAAGAAGGCCAACAACTGACAATACCTGACAAGAAGCCGTAAGAATAGGTTACTAGAAAGATCTTTCAATATTAGATCGGCCCATAAACTATATTCACTTGGAATGACTGGGAAAAAACTGAGACTGCAAATTACAATTTCGTTATGAGAGCATCAATCTCAGTTGACAATCGCATCCCCCAGTAGGGCAGTAATACCATAATAAACAAATGCCTGAGATAAAGCCAAATAAGCAAAAAGTGGGCCAAATAAATGTGGTGGATAAAATGCCAGGGCATACCATTGTCTAAATCCTCTATAAATCATAACACATGCTGTGCAGAAATCCACAGACTCTAACATTTCATAGTTGGCGATTTAGCAAAATATGAGTAAAAGTTTATTTTCTCACAAGCAAGAAGGATCCCTTTGTTCATAATTACAAATGAATCTAGATCATCTACTCCATAGATATCATGCATTGGAAACACTAACCAAAAAATTGAAAAGTACAAGATGCATTTTTTAAAAATCAACCCAAAAGCCAAAAAATGAAAATCATTCATCAGACATCTACGTTGCCAAATTACAAAAATCAGCTGACCAGAGTGAACACACTCAATCTTCTAAATTCGAAATCAACAAGGCCAAGCACTCAATAATCAATACCAAGCATTCCCATTTACAACAAAATTTTCCGTCAAGGACTTAAATTACCAAAAATCTTGAACTCGAATATACACATTTTAAAAAGTTCTCAAACCCACACACAACCCAAATAATATGTCAACTTTAAACAAACATAAAACCTATTAACAATTAAATATTCAGAACGAAAAAGAAAAAGAAAAAGAAAACCCTAAATTACCTTATTATGCATTAAAATGGCACAACCAGGCTCGAGCTGATCCTTATCAACGAAGGACAAAATACCGACGTAGTACTCAGGCCCAACCGACGAAGAAACGATGGCGTGGTTCTCATCAATGAGCTCCTCCAAGTTACCAACGCTCATGGGCGAACCTCTCAAATCGTCGACCTTGGATCGGTCCTCCTCGGCCTTCTCCTCCTGCGGCTTTAGTCTCTCCTGATTGGCCACGAATTCTTCCTCCATCAATAGATAGTCCTTGATTCGCTCCAGTTTCAAGAGCCTCAGCTTGCATTTCGACAGCGGCGTCACCGTCGGCAGCCGGGCCGCCGCCTCTGTCCCTTTCTGCTTCCGTTGTTTCCGCCCTACGCGGGCAGGCGGAGCCGCCGGCTCGAATTTCTTGTCTTTCTTGTCTCCCCCGCCGGGCTTCCGATCTCCTGGTTGCCGGTTCAGGCCGCCCGATGGTCCCTGACCCATGATTTAGATTTAAATTTAGATTTAGCTGTCGTCCACAAAGACACTGCGTGCGCCTGTTTTTATTTTCCGTTAGACTTTGCCAACAAGCAAAGTGGGTGACGGTTCTGTTGTCGTGAAATTACGGGTCATTTTATCCTTTTCATACTGTGTATTGACGGACAAGTTAGAGGCTGTTTCAACTTAATGGGCTTTAGTGGGCCGCCCATTTAGCCCATAAAATTATTGGGCTTAGACTAGTAAATTTATCGCCCATAACACAGCGGATCCGTTAAAACCATTCTTTTTCGAGTCGGCTTCAAATACACAATAGGCTCCAATTCTGGGTCAAACGGTTAAATCAAAAAATAAAAATAAAATCAAAATTCTTTTGTCCCCAGCCAGCCACTGATTGGCTGACGATGCAATACTTTTTTTTTTTTTTCTTTTTCCTAGACGTTGCAAGTTGTGATGGGGGAAGGGAAAAGACTGCCTTCTCAGGATCCTGAGGCTGAGGGTCCAAACAAATAACTTCAATGAGAAGCTAATAATACTCTCCTGAAAAAGGACAAGATTTAGATGTAGACGTAAATTATTTAATTATAATTATTAATTGAATATTCATCATTTTTATTTATTAATGATAGACCGACAAAAAAAAAAAAGAAATAATAGTAAATAGTTATAAGTGTCTACGTATGAACTTGCGCTTGATTCCTGCGTGCAAGATCAACATTCCCCCTTCTTCTTGTTTTTTTTTTTTGTATGGTAATTAATTGAGTGAGATAGCTCTTTACAGTACAGTAGCAGCATAATGATTCAACCCAGTAAATTATAAAAGAAAGGGTTCAGCTCCAATCCAACCAAACCGTGGGTCACCTAATTAATAATATGCCATTTTCATTTCACCTTCTCCAATTCCCTTCATGTTCAAGCAATTCACACTTGTCTTAATTTTCCATTTAAATTATGATGTTTCAGCACTCGGGTTGGCTTTCCTAAGGGTTGTGTGTGTGCGTGTGTGCGCATGGGGAATGTAATTGCGTGAGTTAATTAGGCAGTTTGGCTGGTAGACACGAGCCATGCCCACTGGTGCACAAGTGCATTTTTATTACTTTATGGGGTGCACAAGTAAATCGATGTTCCTACTCTCGTGTCGGAAAGAACAAGTGCATTTTTATTACTTTATGGGGAACAAGGCTCTGTTGATACAAGATGAAAGCATTTATATCACTTTAATAAGCAGCATTTGACTTTAATATAAAGCATTTGTAGAGGGACTGACGGACATGATAGACACCCATGATCCGCGCCCACTTAAACACACCTATTATTAACGCAAGCTCTTACATATATAGTTTAACTTGCTGCGAGTCCATTTACTAGCTGGAACTCCTTAATACTGGAATGATGAAGCCAGAGCCATTATGGAATTCAAGGGTTAGGAAGCACGCCATTTCCGCCTCCAACACCACCCAAGCCGCCGAAGCCACCACCTAGGCCATTTGCACCGCCAAGCCCACCAGCTCCAACAACACCACCAGTGCCGCCAAGCCCATTGACTCCACCAAGTCCCCCAACGCCTCCGAATGGGAGACCATTGGAGCCAATTCCACTGTAGCCACCAAGACCGCCATATGAGACAAAGTTCTTTTTGTCATTCAAGCCCGCATCGCTGGGAAAGTTTTTGGCACTTAGCACATGTTGCTCGCCAGGCACGTCTCTAGCACTAGCAGAGTACATTATCAGTGCAACCAGCACGACCAAAATAGCAAAAAACCTCGCCATCTCTCTCACTCCCACTCTCGCTCTCGCTCTCACCCTCTGTCTATCTCTCCTTTTCAAAATCGTTTTCGTAGTTAGTACATCAAACTGCGTTATGGGATCGCCTTTTTAAAGGCGGAAAGACCGGTGAGGGACAGTTGGGTGCAGTAAATAGAGTTAAATGCCAGTTCAGAGTTTTGTAGTATATTTGCAAGTAGTATAAAAATGTGAAGATTTTTTAAACAGATTTAAATAAATAAATAGAGTTTCTGTAAATTTAATATTTTATTTTAATTTAAAATTATATATATTTATATTTATATTTATATATTTATATATCATATTTATTTTTTAATTATAAAACTCACGGAAGCACGATTGAAGACTAACATATAACACTGCACAGATGACAATGATCTGAATATCATAGATGCGTGACAGAATTGGTACCGAAGGTCACTCTGCCACACAATCAGAGAAGTTTTCACGACCACAAGAGTACTGACAAACAAATATCTATGGCTTCAAGTCAACAACTTATACTCGGCTTTAACAGTCTCCCTTTCTCTTACCATCAATGTTGCTTGGTTCTGAAAATTTCCAGGAGAAGTTCCTACTCACTAAATGGAAGTTGTAATGTATCTGTTTCCCCTATTCGTGAAGCTCAGTGAACTATATTTGTTCATAATGAAAATAAGCATGGAAATGACGTAAGACTTTTGACAATTTTTGTAAGCGAGGTGAGAAAGAAATTCCTATGAAATTCAAAGCACAGATGTCATAATTTCGCTGGCTGGAAGAACATGTATATAATCCTAGATTACTAGATTGATTACCATCCTAAAAGAAATTGAGCTATAAATATTCTTCAAAAGACATAGTGTCGACAGTTGTCGAGCCATCTACCAAACATGATGATCCGTGAAGTGGGCAACCATTTCAATGAATGAATGACACTTTTTGGTTTCGCCACAACTTCCAGCATTCCATCATCAATGGCTGTGGTTGAGTGATTAAAGATCGAACATTCTAGCTAAAAGTTATAGGTTCAAATTCTCGTGAAAGGGTTAAACATACGTTCCGAAAAAAGTAACACGGAGTTTATTTTTTTTCGGTTAGTATAAAGATTCATCTCAATGCAATTAGTGCATTTTTTTGGATCCATGCGGTGTCACCCTTCTTATCTTTTTGTCTGAAAAAAAGAAAAAAAAGAGAACTCATCAAGCATATAATCACATATATTTCCAAGAAGTTACAAATCTCTGTAGATCTTATGGTTTCACCTTTCCATAGAAGCCTGGCGATTATTGGTAGCGATCATAAGGTCGGATGCGCTATCATAGACATGCACTTGGCCATGTCATGTATGATCATGTTCCCCGTATAGGAGTAATAATCTGCAATCCCATCCTCTTGTGTGTGTGCGTGTGTGTGTTTTTTTTTTTTGTTTTTTTAAGTTTAGGCGATGACGTTGTAAGACCCATCAGCTTATTTTTCCTGCTGCAACTATATGATTCACGAATCCCGAGCACCTTTGATTGGGCCATTCAATGACTCGAACTCCTGATATTTGTTTTTGGGCCTTGACGAGCCACACACACGTCCATAAAAAAGGAAGCTTGATGAGCAACTTTTACAAGAACTGATTGTGCTATTCTGAGCATTCCAATGGGCCAGTCAAAGTGAAAGACTCAGTTTAATCTTAGCATGGGAGCTCTTTCCTTTGTGTACCTTAATTGATATGTTCTCATCTCATATGGGAAAGAATCATGTTGAGTCATGATTAGGAACGCGATAGATGGACCATGCAGGGCACATGGGCTTGTTGGGAGGAAAGGAAACAGATTGATGGGAATAGAAAATGGATAGGAAGAGGATTAAATATGGATGTAGGCTCTACATATTAAAAATACTTTTAAAATTTTTTTTTTTATTTTTAAAATGCTATGTGCAATAATTATAGTGAAAAAATGTATAATTAACTGTTAAAAAATAAAATGTCACATTGTTGCATATTATTAAAAGCTTGTCACACATTTTGTTAAAAATTATTATAAATCTATCTTTATTTTACGAGAAACTTTATTTAAAAAAAAAAAAACATAAATAAAAAACTTGATGGGTCTTGGTTGCCAACCCAGTCTGACTATCCTGCTGCCCCCTAATCATTGCCTATAAAAAAAAAAGGAAAATAAAGGGGAAAAAAAGGTGGGGAAAGAGAATTTTCCAATATAAAAAGTAGATTTTCCTTTTTCTAGAAAGGTATATTTCAACCTCGTGGTTTATGCTGCCACGTTGGGCAGGGCGAAGAAGTTTTTTTTTTTTTATCTCTCAGCTTTCTTTTTTCCGTCCCTTTCATTTTAAGATTTTTCCCACCTCAATGAAAGATAAGTAATGTTAATGAATACTAAAATTTTTGTAGTTAAGTCAGCTTTGTTTTCTACGTAGATTCCCACTTGTTATGAGGTGTACTTGATTTTGTAATATTTCAAATTATTTTATATAAAAATTTAATTTTTAATATTCTTGTAATACTTAAAAAAGATTTCTCTTTATGACAACAAAAAAGAAACATTATTATTGATTTGTTTGAGGTTATTGTTGAATTTTGTTGTTGCGGTTAAAAACTCACTGTTTATGACAATTGTAATCGACTATTTGTTAATGATCAAGAATAGCTAAGGTGGATAAAGGCATACTTTTTAAAAAAATATATGATAAACTGTAAAATAAGTAGCCATTATTGTAAAAAAAAAAAATTGAAAAAGATTATTATTTATAAACATGTTATTGTACAAGTTATTTGAGTATTAGTTAATATTTAAAATAACGGTACTTTATGAATTACTCAATTATTATATAAAAAATTAACAAGAAGATAATTTACATGAACTTAAATTTTCATATATATTTTTTACAAGAAATTACTTGAAAATCATAGAGCTTAATATCATACAATAAACATAGTATTTTAGAAACAAAAATTATATTGTAGTGGTTTGTGAAGTTATACTTGCTGCTACGTCAAAATTATCGCAGTCTTGCCCTAACGATTCTATTTGGTTCACAAAGTGTCACAACTTGCAACAAGTGATACCGGTGAATTTCTAGATGGAATTGCTAAGCAGTTCAATCGTCATGACGTTAATTACAATGAGTACATTTTAAAAGAATGTCGCTAGTTTCATAAAAGTCACTTCGTTCGACTAAGCTGACTGCTATTCCAAGGTGAAAGGAACTATCTTAGGCGTTAATTAAAGTCCATGCACATTTGTATGACTCCGAATCGTGCTAGTCTAAATCTCGCTGGCATGAATTATCGAATCATTAATCCTCCAATTAGAAGTGAAAAGCAATGTAAGAAAAATTAGTAAGCTCGGTCGGCTCCCATCCCAATTGAAGCTCCAAACGTCAACATGCATTGGTACTAACAAATCTCCCATGAAACAAATGCACAATATGTACTCAAAATGAAATTGAACGAGCACATTCAATACGATTAGATTTTAATAAGGTTTTGGTAATTAACAGCACGACAGATCGCCGTTGCCATTAGGAAACAGAGAAAAAACATGACAAGAAGAGAGTGAAAGAAAAACAAAAGAAAAGAACGATCCCACGAGTTAACAAATAACAGAAATTTCGTACTACGATATAGTACTGAAACTCGGATTGGATCAACGAAAGCCAATGAGGTGCAATCAAGGGTGAAGGGTAGAAGTCGAACCAGCGGGCTTATCATCACAACCTCCGACACCTCCACCAGCCCCACCATCACCAATGCCCCCACCAGCACCACCAACAGCCCCACCAAGACCGCCACCACCGCCATTGTATCCAGTCCAGCCTCCAAGTCCACCAAGCCCAGATGCATCGCCTAGGCCACCGCCAACGCCACCAACTCCAGCGAAGCCGCCTAGGCCCCCATATGCAATGAAATTCTTTTGGTCATTGAGGCCGGCGTCTTTAGGCATGTCCCTAGCACTTGCATGAGCAATTGCAAAAGAGACAAGTAGCACGCAAATGCAATACCACCTTGCCATCCCTCTGTTTCCTACTCTCTCTGTCTGTCAGTCGTACTAGACCTGAAGGAGGTATATTTCTGTTGCTGCTCCAGCTAGGGCTATTTGATCCCATTTTAAAGGAAATTCGGTTATGGGGACA
Source organism: Kandelia obovata (assembly GCA_021464305.1). Taxonomy (NCBI): domain Eukaryota; kingdom Viridiplantae; phylum Streptophyta; class Magnoliopsida; order Malpighiales; family Rhizophoraceae; genus Kandelia; species Kandelia obovata. The sequence continues at coordinate 4,495,967 of CM038482.1, forward strand.
GTTTATTGTATTAAATGTATTCAAAGAAACCATGTGATGGTTCGCCTCTATAGTAGTACCTCATGCACGGAGATGCATGGTTTCACCTTGAGCCAGGCATGGGCAGTGGACCCAAATGATCTAGTACCAAAATAGTTTCTTTTATAAATAATGATAATTTGATCTTTGGGAGCATTTACAACAACAATTTTTATAATCAATTCAAACCTTAATTAATAAACACTTCATGTAAAAAATTAATTATTACCCGATTCAAATATCAGCATATATTTTTTTATTATATTTAAAAATGTCAAATGCGAACTGTTATAGCTCTTTGTAAATTTTCGTAACAATAAATAGTCGCCTAGCTGTAGCTCAAAGGTCGGGTCAAGTTCCACAGCTCGCTATCGTTGCATGGCATATTGCTAAATGCAAAAGATACAGATCACGATAACTAGCACGTAGATTCTCAAAACCATCTATAATGTCGACAACGAGAGCTTGTGAGATTTGGGGAAAGGCGCCTTACAATTGCCACACAAGTTACCCTGAAATCTGATTCTATCAAGTCGTTCTCAAAAATAAAAGCACAAAAGAAAACTGACCACCCTTACGGGAAGGCGACGTGATTCATTATCATGTACCCACAAAGAACATAGTAAAGCAAGTGGTTTTTTGATATGTAAATTACTAATTTATCCCCCATATCATTGTGGGGTGAAGCATATTCAGTTTTTTCATCTCCAGGAATTTTACAATGGTTACGTTCCCAAGCAGGGAGGCTTCAAAATTGTGGGCTAGAATTTCATTATGCATTAATTGGCTAAACAAAAAACAGGAAGTTGAAAAATGCACTTGACCTTCGTTTTTTCCAACACACTATTTGATAAGTTACAAGATGCCTCTTATACCAACACACTATTTAGCTTGGGATTTCAATTTTCCACTTCATATGATAACTAAGATGCACAAAAGAAACCACTAGCCATAGCCCACATAACAAAGTAATTTTTCTTGTTAAATAAATTTCCTTCTATATCAAATAATTCACATTTGAAATCTACAATATGAAAACCAGTAGACAATCTTATAATAGACGAGACGAAATACATGTTCAACTTGAACCTCTTATAGGAGCCTTAGCCTCATCATAGTTCTAGCCAATTAGCCAAGGCTCGGATCTTGTATGTTACTTTGTCAGCTGGGAGCGTAGATGGTGATTAGTGTGAATTGTACGCAGTTGACCTACGTTCGATATACTTAGATGTCCTCGTAAAAAAGGTACTTGAAGTACCCAGGTGAAACACGAATATAAGGTTTTCGATTTAGTAATTACTGTAATAGGTTACGATGACATCTTATTTAGACTTATAAATATTCAAGTTGTAACTTCTCTTTATGAAAAGCTTTTAATAAAAATATTAATAAATAACACTTGATAAATATTTGTGTGTAATGTGCTTTTTTTGAAATTTTAAAACAAGTAAAAAAAATAAAAAAATATGTATCTAAAGTTACTTCGGCAGAATGGTAGTGTACAGCTTGTACATATAATGCGTACAGCTAGGAGGGGGTATATTGGTGTTGGAGAGCAACGACAGCTTTCTCTCTCTAATAAATTGGCTGAAATGCACCTTCAGAGTAATTACTGAGCGTTAACTCCTTGTATCCGTTCTTCACCTACCCTTCCACATTCTCGAGCATCACATGATTTCAATCATTCATCCAGAGCTACCTTCCCAAGACATCGTTCTCATTTGAAAGAGGAAGGTTTATTATACGTATAAGTTGCATGTTTTTCCTCTTGTTTCTCTTTTGATTTTGAATGAAAAAACTCGATGTCTCTCTTTTTATGACAATAATTACAAGTCATAGTTTTCTCTATCATCACTTATTTCACAACAATGACTTCGTTCGACAATAAAAGTAGATTTGTGATGTTGATTCTTGCCAAATGGAAATGGATGAGCGAAAATCAAAATTAGAATATAAACCAATCTAAAAAATCCAGCAAATCAACTCCTAGTATATATAGTAGGAAGGCCGAACTGGAATAAATTCTTGGCGGCAAAAGAAAAATGTAATGAATTTGAGCCTGCAATGTTTCATACCCCAGAGCCCTCTGCCAATTGCCATCAGAGGTTGCCTTGACAGGGTCCAGAGGATATAGAACTGGAGACAAGGGGGCATGTCAAATAGTCTCGTCAGCCAATTGCATTTACTTTGACATTTTCAATGTATCAAAAAATTTGCAATTAATTAACATATTTTTAAATGTCTAACTGCTAAAATGTTAAGAATTAAAAGTAGGTCAAGCACGCAATTAGAAAAATTGGAAACGTTCGAAGACTATTTTGTAATTTCCCTTTTTGGACAATTTGTGCTTGATTTGCAAAATTTGATTTGTTGAACGGTTTTAGTAATCAAGGACCGTAGCATCATCCATGGGTCTTAAATGGAAAAGAACGATGAGTATCTGAGAGTCTTCAACCACCCTCCAGTGACAATCTTTATTACCAAGATCTTTCAAACATCATCCCCACAAAATGCCTTGAGATCATTAATCAGGGAATCTTTATCCCCTAGTTAAATATATGTATCTTTGCTTCCCACTTAAAACTTCCGTGGGATTGTGATGCTTTGTTTTGGTGCGGACTTTAGGTAAAAGAGAAGACAGTCAAGAAGACATTATCAGTAATCATAAATTGTCGCAGGTTTTTTGCTTTTTTCTTGGATTTATTCTCTTTGCTCCTTGAGGAATTGGAGTCTAATAATCTGAAATTGGATCATTAGTGGCAAGGTCAGCAATGGCACTAAATGCACCAGTGGTCTGCCAGGGGCCATGTCACTTAATTGTTGCCGCAACAGGGGGCTATGTCGCGACTTGTCCTAAATTAGGCTTATTTGCTCTTGCTTTTGTGATGTAATGAGACCACAATGGAATAATTTGTGCTCATGTTTCATTTTCTCATCTCAAACTATAATTTTTCCGATAATATATACATTATAGAAACCAATTAAATCATAATATATATATATATATATATATATATAAAGAAAAATTCGATTTTCTCATTATGTGACAAACTTTTCTAAATTATTTTTATTATTTTTTGATTTTTTTTTATTTGAAGGTAAATGGAAAAGCGAGTTTTTTTTTTTATTATTTTGGGATCAATTAAGAATCTCATGGTTGTATAAAATGCACAAATGAGATAACTTTTTTTTATTATTATTCTTATAAAGTTTATATTTTTTTTTCCTACAAATATAATTTAAAATATTAAAAATAGAAATATAATTTAAAATATTAAAAATAGAGACATAAATTTTCAATTATTGTAAGTCTCTCTTGAGAAACGAAAGCTGAGTTCTTTTGATTGCTGAAGACGCTCTTCCATGCTCCCACAACCCCGATTGAGAAGTCATCCAGGGGGAAAGATGTTCAGGGCAGGCCCAACTTGGAATTTACTCTTAACTAGGTTCAACCCTTGTTTGAACCTCAAGCCGGGGCCATGTGATTACAAAGTTTTTGACGTCGTTTAATCACAGTGCATTAAACAGACAGTTTGTTTAATTAACAGTTGGGCCAGATCAGGTTGATAGAACCCGAACCTATCCCGACCATCCGGATATTTGGGCTGAAACAGAGAAAGTTTGCTAGCTAGCTGCAAGGCCAATTGCAGATATGCACGTCCAACACATTGGGCCTCTACACTGGACAACTAAGCCCAATGGACAAAAACGATAGTTTGGATAGCGTCATGTAATTGAGCTGAGGGCGGACTTTATTGAATGAATTAGATTTCTTAATATTTGAGAATTATAAATAATATAAACTTTTCAACCACTAATTCAAGAAAAAATCGCCAGCTTCACAACACTGCATCTTTAAAATACTCCGTGGGGGAATTGCATATAACGCTATATATATATATATATATATAATACACAGGAAGGAAATTGTTCTAGTGGGATGAAGCAAATGGGTGCCTCCACGAACGTGACGGCAGGGGAGGAGGTTGTCAGATAACTTGCTTTTGAGTCATGTGAAGTTAACCTTCCGCGTAAAGAGCGTCAGATAAAGACGGAGAATTGAAACGGAAGAGCGCGGTTATTGGTGGACTCGAGAGAGAAATAAGGGCAAAGCCGGAAAGGGATGCGTCAGGTTTGCGTCTACACGTGGCGGAAACTTGTTACCTGCGCCGCTTAACCAACGAATCCAGGACAAACCTCAGACCAATAGAAAGCGAGTGAGTTGAAAATGAGCGAGTCGGTCCATTTTTTCTTTTGCTCGCCAAGCTTTTGTTTTCATTTGTAAAAGCACAGAGAGAGAGAGAGAGAGAGAGAGAGAGAGAGAGTTCAAATAATATTATTGCTTGAACAAAATGGTAGATGGTGATCATAGACAATGATACATATAATATACTAAAAAAAAAAAGGTACAGTATACTCGAAGTGGGAATGATACAGGGACGACAATCATTTCATGCATGCAATAAGCAAAAAAAAAAAAAAAAAAAAGACAACATCACCCTCATGATTTTCATTTGCAAAGTGAAGCTCTGTAATAATAAACATGGACAATTTGACCGTATGCCAAGTCCATTATATATATATATATATATATTTATTTATTTTCCATAAACTTTATTACTAACTAGTTGTTGAGTATTGTTTTTGAAACTTTTTTCTTTATTTGTGATTTTGAGTATTTTTTGAAATTTAAAATTAAGGCTGAGCACCGTCGGTTGCACCAATGAGGAGGGAACGCATGGCGAATGGCACAAAAGTCGGAGCGACGCCGAGAAAGTAGCGGCACGAGGTCTTGTTTTGTTCTCTCTAAAACGACCCCATCTCTCTTCAACTTCTCTCTCTCTCTCTCTTCATCTTTTCTCCCTCGTGGTTAATTGAATAGCGCACAAAGCCCCAAACAACTATTTTGTACTTATCTGAATAAAAATGTTAAAAAAATAAAAATGTTGGAGAAGTGTATGGAACTCCCCGGGAGGGATTCGAGTTTTAAGCATTGGGGCTCATTTTCTTTTTCTTTTTTTTTTTTTACGTGCTTGCTCAATCTATCTGGTTCTTATTCGACGCCTACCGCCGGCTTTTAGTTGATGGCTTCTGTGTTCAAATTATATGACATTCTAGATTTTTTAAAAAAATTTTATTATAATTATTTCTGTTGTGTTGATAAATAAATAGTATAAACAAAAAGGGGAATTACATAGAGGGTCGCTTTCTTTGCAATATATATTTGTTAATCTTGTATGTATCTTACCATTGCGGTTGCTTCCTGCTCCGGATGGGCCCTTGCCGAGTTGTTTTGCTTGCTTAACCAGGTACAGTCTTGGTTGCACTTACCCGTACCTATAAAGCCACACCCTATACTCCACTAGTTCTTCTTACATCGTCTTTTCTCTCTCCGGATCTACCTGCACGTTACAGAAACTAAAGAGCCTCTTGAAGTTGCCATTTATTTAAAAAAAAAAAAAGAAAAAAATTGATTGTGTTCTATTGAAAAAATAAAAGACATGGAGGGTTTGCAAGTGCATGTCGTTGAAGATGTTCATGAGGGCGTTGGAATTGGGAATGAAGCGAACCCTACAAGTGGGTTGGATTCTATTTTGGACATTGGAAATGAAGATAGAGAGATCTGGCTTGAAGGAGAGCAAGAAGATCTGCTAGAAGTGAATGATGCTTGGATCTTCTATTCTGAATTCCCTCCGCTGCCAGATTTCCGCTGCATGTCGTCATCTTCTTCTTCTTCATCAACTCCGGCCCCAGTCAAAACCATTTATTCATCTTCAGTATCTTCCTCTTCCTCTTCTGGGGCTTCTCGGGCGGCTATGAAGTCCGATGCGGATGAAGATGGGGAGAGGAGTCAAAATGACCTTAATTATCATTCTCATCACCATCGCAATTATGATCAATATGATCCAGTGGATGTATCCACCGCTACCTTGTCTTCCACGGCCTCTATGGAGATACCTCGGCCACCGCCTGATCGACTAATTGACCCCGATGACTGCATGGACATGGTGGAGGCTTTTAGTTACACGGAGCTGCTTGAAAACAATGATTTTTTTGACCCTTCTTCCATATTCCAATCCGATGATGAAAAACTCCTGGAGGATATCCAGCAAAAGTCATCACAACAAGAGCAACAGCAACAGCCGCTTCTCCCACAACAGGGGGATGAAGGGTGGACGGTACCGCCAACCAAAGACAAAGAAGAGAGCCAACAGGGAGAGGGAGGAGGAAAAGGAGCGGCCTCTGATGATATTGCTACGGTGTTCCTTGAGTGGCTTAAGAGCAACAAGGAGACAGTCTCGGCAGAGGATTTCAGGAAAGTCAAAATCAGGAAATCCACAATAGAGTGTGCTGCTAGGCGATTGGGTGGTGGTAAACAAGCCATGATACAATTGCTAAAACTTATTCTTGATTGGGTGCAAACAAACCATCTACTGAAAAGGGGACTGAGAGCATCATCCTCCAATCTTCCCTGCCAATTCCGAGACTTCCATCAAAACCCTAGCCCTAATCCTATTTTAAACCCTAATCTGAATTGTTGTAGTTCCATCCCACTAGACCAGTCAAATCCTTGTTTCACCCAGTCTCCTTGGATCCCTCCACCGGCGGAAAATTTTGTTGCTGATCTGGGAACCGTCGTGTCGGGTTTTCCACCCATGGTCGGTTATATTGGTGATCTGTTTACAAATGGAGCATCTAACGTGAAAGGCCATCGATACGCTCCGCAGGCAGATTATCGCATACTTGAATCCGCCTCATCTTGGCCCGGATCTCAATTTGCTTTGGCTTCCCGTTACACCTCATTTGTAGACAATAATCTTCACAACACAGCCCCACTCCATCCCTCGCCTACCTTTTCTGGGTACGGAAACCAGTACCTTTATCAGTATGGTTCAGGGCAGGGCGAGAGCTTGGCGAGGCCCGGACCCTCAGCTACCAAAGAAGCCAGGAAGAAGAGAATGGCCAGACAGAGAAGGCTTTTGTCACATCACAGGAATCAGAGTCACTACAATAACCAGCAACAACAAACTCAGGTGGCAGACCAGCATGCAAGTCTCGGAATCCGAAATGAAAATGGTTCTCCACCGGCTGAAGCTAACCCTGGAAATTGGGTTTACTGGCCTACAACTACCTCTGCCCCCGCTCCTGCACTTCCACCTGTGAGTCCTGTGGATGCACAACCGCCACCTTCGGCTGATCGGCCAGCCATACACTTGCAAGCTCAGAATTATCAACTGCAGCTGTGTTCAGAGAGGCGGCAGGTGGGTAATTTTACCCCCTTCCTTCAAGAATTTTCTTTTCTTTTTTTTTTTTGGAGATTTTTTTCATTTCGGTTTTATAGCTTGGATTTATGTAAAAGGAGGGTGCTAAAATTAAAATCTGTCATCATTCTATTGTGTCTGTTTTTTTTTTTTTTGTGTACCACATGTCTTAATTTAATGTTTGCTGTTTCTTTCCAGGGGTGGAAACCTGAGAAGAACATGATGTTTATTCTGCAGAAAGTGTTGAAGCAGAGCGATGTGGGTAATCTCGGGAGGATAGTATTGCCAAAGGTATTTCAGGTCTCTCTTATTTTCCGAACCAATCACCAACATGCACAATTAACCTCTTTTTTTTGTGGGGGGGGGGGGCGATTTTCACTTCGTTAATTTGTCCTATTCATATTTAATTTCAATTGTAACCAGAAAGAAGCCGAAACCCATCTCCCTGAGCTGGAGGCAAGAGACGGAATTTCCATTGCCATGGAAGATATAGGGACTTCTCGTGTTTGGAACATGCGATACAGGTATTCTAGAGTCTAGACCTTGCCCAACTAGCGGTATTGACAGTTCTTTTCATTTCTATTGCTTGGAAACTAAATCTCTAATTTTTGCCCTTTTTACTTTTTTTTTTTTCAATTTTTCACCTCCTTGTGGAGTTTCAGATTCTGGCCCAACAATAAAAGCAGGATGTATCTGCTCGAAAATACAGGTGGGTGGGTCTTCCATTTTTTTTTTTCTTTTGTCTTCATTTTACATTATGAATCGATCTTTGAGTTTTTTTTTTTCTTCTTCTTCTTCTTATGAATCGCCTTCTTTGGGCATCTGGGAACGATCTAATTTGTTAATTATTTCAATTGACTTTATTGATTTTAGGAGATTTTGTGAGAACAAATGGGCTCCAAAAAGGGGATTTCATAGTCATATACTCCGATGTTAAGTGTGGCAAATATGTAATGCACCCTTCCCTCTTTTGGTTTTTTTCTTTTTTTTTGTCATATTTGCGCAAAACAATACCAATTCAAGGATGCATATGTCAGTTGATACGAGGAGTGAAGGTACGGCAACCACCAGGGACTAAAGCCGAGAACAAGAGATTGGGAAAATCTCTGAGAAATGGGCAAGCAAGCTCTCCCTCTTCTGCCAATGGTTCGTCGTCAAAGCCCTTTCCTCAAATCCAAGCCCGACCCCAAACTCAAAATAAAGGGGAGAGGAGCAATCCACCAATCCAGTAGCCTTTTGTCAATTCTCTCTCTCTCTCTCTCTCTCCGTCATGCATGAAGATGAGTAGACAAACGGACGGCGATGATCCTTCTCGAGGTGGTTGGGCAGTAACCCCTAGATTCGCTGCACATCTCCGGTAAATGCCCCTCCCCCCACTTTTGGTTTCAGAGTCAAAAGTAGAATAATTTTAGGTGCATTACATCACAACGGACGAGCCTATTAAGGAGGGTTTCTGGCTTGGGGGACAATGCGTTATGGAGGGTCTTTTTGCTCTGGTTGGCCAAGTATAGCTACATCCAATGCTTTGATGATCTGTTTTTTTTTTTTATTAAATATTACAGTTTGCTTTGGCGGCTTTTTTTTGCTATATTCACTGTATGATGGGGGGTGGGGGTGGGGGAGGGGTGTAATGTCCCTGTTGGGGTTGCCTCTTTTAAGGGGGAACTAGAAGTGCGTTATTGATTTTAATTGTGATAGCATTAGCCGCAGATACAACTAAACTAATAACCGTGATATTGTCTGAAACTGGCGGTGCTTAAAACCTTTATTGCAACTCATCGTGCTAAAAGATTAAAGCCCTGAGTTCGTTACATTTATTTGGGGATTATTAATGTTATATAGACTCTTCTACGAAACTCACTAACACTTTGTTTTTTTCTCTGTGCCCCAGTCTTTGAACCATAGAATCGTAACTAATATATATATAACCAAATTCGTTTTCTTAATACGTTGCATAAGTTGTCTCTCTCTTATATTTATTTGCATACTGATCTAAAAGATTGATATCTTCCTTTTTTCTGTTTATTAAAAAATTTATTGAGTTATGATTTATATAATAAAATTATTATTTTTTAAATTTTTTTATAACTCATTACTTAATTTTAATATTAAAATTTAAAACTTCTAAAATTGTATTTAATTATTGTAGTGTGCAAAACAAACGATAATATCTTATTTCCATGTATTGTTTTCCAAGCAATAACATTGTACATCCAACTTTATATTTACTATAGATTGGATTGTATACATCTCCAAACTGACAGCTTGATTAAGAGTGGAATTTTGTATATTTCTTCTCAAGAATTTATACACTACACTATACATAATAAAATATTTATAATAATAGTTAAAAATTACTATTTAAATGTGTAAAATTATTGTATAATATCTGAAGCAACAGTTTTTATGACCGTAATTTTATATCAGTTCTACAATAATTTTTATATAATAGTGTGAAAGATTATTGTAACAAAAAAAAATAGTTGTGATAAAGATTTAATCCAATAATTGTTACAATTAGTAACATTACTAGTATAATAGTTTTAAGTTGTAAAAATATTGATGCTAGTGCTAAAATGTAATGATTGTAAAATATAAAAATAACAATTTTGAATAATTAAGACAACAATTTTGAGACATTAAAAAGATGTTTTGAAAGTAATTATAGAAATTTTAAATAATAAATGCAATAATTTTTTATTGAAATACTAGTAATTTTAGATTGTTTATACTAAATTCTTAGTTTAATTGCTTACACTTGTTATAAAATTTTGAAAATAATGAATAGTTTGTTAATTCTCTAATCATTCAAATAAACACAAAAAGTTTATCATAAACAATATATATGAGTATAAAATATGAAAAACTATTATCATCATATACATTTGTTGAATATAGTTTACAAAAAAAAATAAATTAATCAAATAAGAGGTTTTGCCTAGGACATATCTTCTTGGCAAATATTATTATCACCATTATTGTCATTATTCTGTAAAAATGAAAACAATTTAGTAAGTATAAATTTTATTATATAACTAACTAATTAGAAAATATTTATAAGTCATAACAAATTGCTTTGCCTAGACTATTAATATTAGCTATCCAAAGAAATCACCTTTAAGCCTAGAATATTAACCTTGTTGTTACTTAATTGATCAAGAAATATCCAGTATGTTAATAAGATGTAAAGTAGACCACACAAATAGAATATTAAGGTCCTGATAATTAAGGGTAACATGTTCTCTTTAAAGCACTATACAAAATTAGGTCAATTTTAAGTTATGATATCCACATCATCCACTTCTCACAATCTCTAAATACAATTATTCTCTAGCCATGTTATCCATTAATTAAAAATAATGTAACAGTAAAATAACAAATATCATATATTAACTAAAAGGTTATTCAAAAAATAACAAAGAAATATCAATTTGTAGCTTTTATATAATGTCTGATCATATAATTAATAATAAATAACCAATGAAAAAAAAAAGTGAGAACAAAAAGAGGGAGAGAAATTAAAGCTAGAACTAGAACCTAAAATCGATTGGTAAAGAGAGGTAGGAAGTGTATTTGACAATTTGAGTTACTTCAATTTTCTAAAATTACTTTATTTTTAATTAACATACATAGAAATAAAATTATTTAAATAATTTATGAAAATTCAAGAAAAAGGAAAAAAGGAACAAAGTGATAGAAAGCGTTAACATGATTTACAACTTTAACTCAACTTTCTGCTTATATCAATTTTCATGGATAACCATCCAGAAGCAACCCTTTTGTCTTTATATCTTTTACGGATATTCGTACTATCATTATGCATATAATAAAAAAAGAGAAGTAAAATTCATTATTATATTTCATTAAAAACTAGACGGCCGGAATTCATTAATTACTTCATATGCAATATTTGTTCCGATATATATATAGTTATGCTTTTATGAGATCTTTTGTTGAAATATATACAAATCAAAACTATAAATTCAAATGACCAAAAAATGATCAAAAGAAAAAGAACTAAAATGACCATTAGTGCTTAGATGAAACAAACAAAAAATAGGTGCTTACTAGATTATTAAAAGAAAAAAGGAGGGCCTAAAATAAATTTTTATCACAATATTACCTAAGAATAAGAATCAAGATTGAGTATATGTAGATTTTATTAAAGAAATAATTTTGATTAATTAAAAAAAAAGATGTTTATTTTGATTAATTTTGATTAATATGTAGCTTTTTAATGTTATAGGTTGTTCTTGCATTAACAACTAAATAATTATCTCCATTATAAGGAAAGGGCACCTAAGTTCCCTTCCCTTTCAAAGAACCTAAAAGACAAAATAAGAAAAGAAACATTAATTTAACATTAACTTGAAAATTAAAAAAATAATAAATCATTCATTTTATTCATTAATTAATTAAAAATTAAAAGATATCAAAATTATCATTATAAGAAATTGTATATCAAAGGGAAAATTCAATAACAATAGATTTTTTTTTTCTTCTTATTTATTTATTTTTTTAAGTGATCAAAACTAATTCAAAATATTGTACTAAATTGTTTATACAACATGATAATTTTTAGTAATTTATAACATCATTCTCATCATTCAATTCCATTAAATTTATAAATTAAATAGTAAAATATTGATATGGTGAATCAAACTCTTTAAGATATAAAATTAAATTTTAAATTTTAAATTTTAATTTAAAATATATTGTTATTGTTGTTTAATTTTATATTTTTTTTTCTTCTTTTCCTTTCATTTTTATTCTTAAGTGAATTAATTGCATAAAAAATAAAAATCAAGTGCCCTTAAGCAATGAAAAAGACAACGACTTAAAGCACAGAAAAGAGAGAGAGAGAGAGAGAGAGAGAGAGAGAGAGAGAGAGAAACATCAATGTGAAGAAATCATAGGTATACTTGACACAAATTAACATCTGATGTCCAAGATATCCTATTTAATTTCTTTAGTGGCTTCATAAGATCAAACTCGCTCAATCTTTAATCAATTTAACACAAATTAAAAATAATTTTACTCATATTTAATTAAAATTTGCAAAAACATAGAGAAATCTAAATAATTGACAACAAGAGAAAATATATATTAAAACGATATAATTATATACTTTAAAAGAAAAAGAAAACCTTAAAATTTCAATTAAATCTTATTCCTTCTAGTAATACAAAAAATTGAAGAAGCAAAAGAGATGATTGTAAAAGATAGAGATGTGATAAAGAAAATAACATTGATTAGGGTTTCTGATTCTCGATAACAATATAAAGTAATGATTTCATTTGTTAGTGAACTCAAATTGAAAAATTGTTTTTTGACAAACTTAAATCAATGATGATAGTGAAAAGGAACAACATTAAGACTTAATTTAAACAAATCGTTTTACAATAAGTTCAAATCAAGAGGTTGTTTGTTACTCAAATCAAGAAATTTATTTTAAGTTGAGAGGAATTAGAGTTTTAAAGGAAAATAAGGGTAAATTGGTAACTTTGTGACTCATTATAAGTTATTAATTGATATCATTATTTCGGCATTCAAAAAGTTACCGTCTTATTTTTTAAAAATTACTAAGGATTCTCAGTACATCAATCGTTACTAAAACATTTTAATATTGTGACATTTAAAAACATAGAATAGAAATACAAAAACTTCTTGTCTCGAGTTGTACCGAATGATAAGCTATTTAAAATTATTAAATTTAAATATATATCAAATTATTTTATAATTTTTATTAAAAAAAATTATTATATAAAAATTATGATTATCATAAAAATTAATTTATACATAAAATTATAAATATTATTTTACATTATTTTAATAAAAAATTTAAATTATAATAAATTAATTAATATCATAAATACCCTATAGTGTAGTGATAGTTTATCTTTCCATCGAACGACAGGAAACATGGGAAGAATTATTAGCTGCAAGAATCATCATCATGGATAGCAAAAATTACCCGTTATCCCATTCACGTTATGGCGATGGAAACTATAATTTGTTGGTACACGGTATGCGTTTGCTAGTTATTAATGTAGAACATGACAGGTATCCACTCTTTTGTGAACAATACAAAGGAACAACATATATTTTATATTATCTCTTAAAAAAATGTATTTTAAGTCACTCCCTCCCTCGAGACAAGGAGGACACAATGCCAAATTGAAGCCATAATGTTTCCTTACTAACATTATATTTATATTAAAGACATTTTCACTATATTTTAACAAATCTGCAGTAAAACGCGGGCTATAAGCTAGTTATTTCAATTTGATTGGACCACCTGCACAACATTCCCAAATTCTTTCATGGGAAACCCTGAGAGAAAGTCCCGAGAGAAGCTATTCTTTTTACAGGTGTTTGGGACTTATGGGCTTTTCTCTTTTGGGTTGAATTCGAGTGCCCATTTGGAAGGAGAATCCCAATTATCTGCGTTCAAAAACACCTGAAACTTTTGCATCTTAATGCAACTTTAAACCATTTTGAAGCAGACGGCCGACGAATAAAATGGACAAGTGAGATACTGTTTTCAACAGTTTTTGTTAAGTTACCAAATCATCTACAAGGCAGATAGGTCTCTAAAATTAGCATTACATGAACGTGGATAATTTGATTCGTTTCACAAGTAAAGTTGCATTGTATTATTACACTTTTTATAATTAACTGTGATTATATATCAAAAGATTAAGAATGTATAATATATAGACTCGTATTTGACACACATCTCGGCAACTACATAGTTTTTAATTTAATATCAGTAATATAGAAATATTTTTGAAATACCCTTATTGATGATCCCAAAAGAAATCTAATCAAATTTATATGGGGGGGGGGGAAGAAAATGGCTGTCTGTAAATGTTGGCGAATATAATCTTTTTCTTGGTCGGAGGCCTACTAAAGAAATATCCTATAAAAAATGGTTGAGTCCACATGGACAAGGATTTACAACCACTTATTTGAGGACAATTAGAAAAACTTTACAAGACTCCATGGCCCCACTTTTCACTTCTAAGTCCGTGGACTGGAGTATGGATCATGGGCATGGATTCACCTTCTACAATTTTCTCTTCTCCACCCGTTTATTTTAGGCATTCTTGGACCCAGAGGCTTTGTGGGCCCAAATACTGTTTGGGTAAGTGATTTACCCAAAAAAAAAAAGAAAATCCTTTTGAGGTAAAATTGTTTAAAGAAATTAGCTTTTGTTTTTGCTACACTATCTTTATACAACGGCACATAGCATGAGGAACACTAGTCTCCAACTCCAGTTGCCCATGTTTAGATGTAGCATTTCTTTTTTCCATCGCTAACATTCACATGCATGAAAAACAAGTAAAATCATATACTTTATAAAGAAGAATCCGACTTGGAGATGGGGAATGAAAGATCGAAGAAGGATTTTAAAAATATTGATTACGTGTAGTATATAAGATGGATTTTGAAACATTAATTATATGCAATATACGCAATGGCCCTTCATAGACAACAATGAAAATAATTTTAGTTAGCATGTTAAATTATAGTAATTAAGCTCATTTAATCAAACAAAAATGCCAAATTTTAACCAGCACTAAACCCTTTCCTTTCGCGACATTTTTGCACAGTGATATTTTAGATTAGTTTTTGCGAATGGTACTAATGTCACTTTCAAGTAATTAGTTGTAAAGCACAAATTTCAATGCTAAAATTGCTTTCTAGCAATTTCTACTTTATATATATATATATATATATATATATATATATATATATATATATATATTGGTCAGAAATTTCCTACTTAATATAAAAGTATATAACTGTTCAAAATACAAATACCCCAATTTTCGTGTCTCTCAACTGAGATTCAAATTGGTGTTAAAAAAAAGGTCAAATTGAATGAAAGCAAAAGAAATGATTGTACATAATGCATACAATATTTCTATATTAGGCAGCCAAAGAAGAATTGATATGCATTAAATAATGGCATTAAAAACAGAATCATGCATTAAATAATAAATTAAAACATCATGATGCTTGTACTTTAATGGTCAAAGTTGAACTAAATACAACTTATCTTAATAGAAAATGCTAGTCTAAGGAAATCTGAAAATGATGGTGGCCCTTGATTTTGTGGCTCCACTGCAATATTTTTGTTATGTCTTCCCCAAAACAAGATGTACGTTCTTGTCATCTTATAAATCTTTCAATCCATGATGGTGACCCTTGATTTTGTAGTTACACTGAAGCCCACAAAATGAAAGGCTTTTTTAAAAAGCAAAATAAAAAAAAAATATTATTATTTATTGTTGTTGATTGTTGATATCAATAATTGTTGTTGATGAAAAAAAAAAGAAGAAGAAGTAATATTTAGTTAAACTAATATTGGCTTTTACTGTTAGAATAATAAAATAATTATTTAAGATATTATATTTCTATTTAAAGAGTTCTAATACCCATACTGAGTCATCCAAGGATTCAGGAATTATTACGTATCATGACTGCAATTGACTTTGTAGAAATGCTACTAGACTTCGGTTAGTGACCCTGCCTTATCGTCATTGCAAGTTCGAGCTATGTTTTTTGAACGAGAATAACCTTTGTAAATCTAATTTGATATGCAGAACAAATGGCTGGACATTTTCCCAAAAATTGTTACGAAACCAGGGTAATTCAAGAGCTTGAAACTAGATTGCCAGTAAACAGAAGTGGTTTACTTGCAGCTGTTAGACACTAGGCCTGAACATTATCAAGTGCTTGAAGCTGGATTGCTATGGCAAACAGAAGTGGTTACTTGCAGCTGGTAGACACTAGAGATGGACTTTATCAAGTGGTTGAAACTGGATTGTAAGTAAACAGAAGTGGTTACCTGCAGCTGGTAGACACTAGACATTGACATTACATTTCTATCTTTTCCTCAAAATGTGTTAAAACATATGGGGTCTGTACTCTATAGTTTTAGAAATTTGGTTAATATTGTTAGAGGTAATTTAGTGAAGGGGAAAAAAAATTGATTAGTTTTTTTTTTTTTTTACCAAAAAAGTAACTCAAAGTATTTTTTTTTTTTTTTTATTCAGTTATTGTTGGAGGCAAACAACAATTCCAACAATAGACTAAAAAAATTTTCACCCTCGCTGTTTCAAATTGATAATAGCCGAACCCTGTAGGGATAAACACCTCTTAAATCTAAATTAGATAACCAAAGAAGAATTTATATGCATTAAATAATGGCATTAAAAGGAAAAAGAATCATCTTGCCTATACTTTAAAGGCCAAAGTTTAGAAAAATACAATCTTATCTTAGCAAAAAATTAGATAATAAACACCCGTTGATTTTGTAGGTACGCTGAAGCTTGCAAAATCATGGCCAACATTTTTTTTATACCATCCTTGAAACAAGATGTATGTCCTTACCATCATATAAATCATTCACTCCCCATTAAAAGATTCAAACAAAAGAACTTGAGAATATAGAAGTGCAATGTTGTATTTTATGACTTTTCACACTAGTTTACTTTAACTATTGAAATCAAAAAATATGTGACAATTAATAATTGCGAGTAGATAAAAAAAAAAATCTTGTTGAATAAAATCATAACTAAGTAGCCCTTAACCAAAAAGAAAATTCTTTTTAAAATGTGCTTGAACTCTCTAGACACATGTTATAAATACAATCCTATACACCGGTTAGTAACAACCCATATCTATCAAGACGAAAAAATTCAAGAAAAAAAAAAATCGCATAGAAAGAGTGATAAGCATTTTGAAAGTTTTTATGTCCTTGCATTTTTTTTGTATTTTGTTTGATTTCCTTGCATTGAAAAAAACAAAAAAGAAAAGAAAAAAAAAAAAGAGCAAATGTCAAATAGTTTGAAAGAGCAACGGAAGAGTAATTTCAACTTTGGACCTCCCTTCATGCTAGTAATTCATAGTCAACTCCAATTTTTAGAGCGACTTAATCCAGTTTAGAATCATATAAATTATTATAGATTTTTGCACTTGATTATAATAATATTTTTTTTTTTTTTTGGATTATTTGAAGCGATCCACAAAAGAAATTATCATAGCATTTCTATTGGTTCCATCCATCACTTGACGTTTATCAATTTGTCAAACTCCACGTTAAAGAAGAACACAATTGTTACATTCTCAAAAGTCTCCCAGCTGGTATCCTTGGAAAAAGATGAACATGAGAAGCATAAGAGCATGGCAAGGAATTTTTTCGACTCTTCTCTATATCTTCTCGTGTTGGGTCTGTTAAAAAATTGTGCCGATCGGCCCACGGTTCAAGCAGTCTACGGGGGTTAGACTCACCTCGATCAGCACAATTTTTAGGTAGCACAATGTGACTAGACGTGGTTCAGGAAATTTCATTTTTCAGGAAAGAAAACGAGCATACACTCTAATTCATTATAAAGGCTTTGCTGAAATTTTCATACCTTATAAATAACATGTCAAAATATGGAAATTTTACACCTTTCAATGCATGATAACGAATGCATTATGTAACGTCACTCGTATTACACACACATGTATGTGTGTCCATTTAAACGTTTCCTTCAAAAAAAAAAACAAAAACAAAAACAAAAGAAGATGGGGATTACACGTTTATGTTTGCTTTTTCTCTCAAGTTTAAGGTGAACACGCATTGCGTGCATACAATTTTTTTTTTTCCCTCCCAAATTAAAATATAGACGCACAACACACATGTGAGCTCTCATCGTTATTATCGCCCTTGCATTTTATTGGAAATATTTTCTTTTAATTTTTGTCTCCTTTATCTTAGTTTCCACTACCAAATTCAAATTAACAATCTTGTTTATGTCTTCATAGCCTTTTCTTCCTCTATCCGTCTAAGAATGTATATTCCCATTGTTGTTATACATAATTTATGTTCATTCTTTGAAACTTTATTCGTCTATTAGCCACAGCGAGCTAGCTTTTTTGTCCTTAGTTTTAAGGAAATAGTCTTTTTAGGTGTATGTCAGTTAGGTTAATGGATCTGTCTGCAATTGAAGAAGAGGATAATCCACCAATAGCGACGGGATCAAGTTCAGGTTTACAATTTCATCAGATCGACGATTTACCAGAAAAGCATCCCCTTTGAGGTAAATTTTTTTTGTAAAGTAACAAACTTTTTGTTTGTGCTACACTTTTCTTCATACAATAGCATGAGAAACACTATTTTCCAACTCCAAGTACCCGTGTTTGGATTAAATCATTTTTTTTTTCCATCACTAACATTTTAAAATCATATAGGAATGAAAGAAATTGCAAAGGATTTAAAACATTAATTACACGTAGTATATGAGAAGGGCTTTGGAACATTGATTATATGCAGTGCATGCAGTGGCTTCAAAGATCGTCGGATGAAAATGCGACAGGCGTTTCTTGCAGCCAATTATTTTCAATTGCAAAAGAATGACACCCAAAAAAGAAAAAGAAAAGGAATGGGAAAAAAAAATAGTAATTTTTATTTTCTCACTTGCCGAATAGAAAAATTCATTCAGTTCATAGGCTACAAAAAAAAAAAAAAAAAAAGAGAGAGAGATAATTTTTCATATTATATCCCACACTATTATTTCATCAACATTATTATTTGCGAAATTTGATATTTATCTTTCTTATTTGTGTCTTTATGTAATATCATTATGTTGTAGAAATGAAGAAGAATAAAAAATAAATATGATTTAGTTAGTCATGTATATATTTTGTTTCAACTAATAAATATAATAAATTAATCCTGTTCAACTAATTATAAAAGACTGATCAGAGCTTTAACGATTTATACTCATTGAAATGTTATAGGTTAGTCACGTGATTTTGCAGTTTCGAATTTTAAGTGGGGTAACTTGTTCCCTGTGATAGAGTAGTTTTGATGAGGAAATTAACGTATTTACTTACTGTCACTATTTACTATTACTGATTGTTGTTACCGATTCATGTTGTTAATATTTTTTTTTTGTTTTAAAAAAAAAAGGTAATGTGAGATTAAATTGATATTGTCTATTGCTATTATAATAGTAAAATGTCTATTTATGACAATATATTTCTATTTTATTACATTATATATATATATGTTTATGTTTATTTTTATTTTTATTTTTGCTAGTTTGAGTTGTAAGTATGTCCTCCAAGGAAAAAGCTGTGAGTAAATATTCTCCAAAGCAAAAATATCTGGTGCAAAAGAAGTTACTGCAAAAGATATGGTGCCGTCGTCCAAGGAATTTGGAATTTTTACCGTGACCACAATGAACTTGGTAGAAATGCTACTAGATCCGGTTAGTGTCTTTGCCTTGTCATCATTGTAAGATCGAACTATATTTAGGAACGAGAATGCACTTTCTAAATCTAATTTGATTGGCAGATTAAATGGATGGACCTTTTTCCCCAACAATTGTCAAGAAAACAAGGGTAATTCAAGTGCTTTAAACTAGATTGCCAGTAAATAGAAGTCATTTCTTGCAATTTCATCCGACCGGCGATTTACAAAAGAGTATCACATTAAGGTAAAATTCTTTGAACTGGCATCTTGCTTGTGCTACACTATCTTTTAACATTGGTTAGTCATTTTTGTCCAATAGAACTATTATTGTGAAAATTTTGGAAAAAAAAAAATTTGGGTGTAAAATTTTAAATTATTTTAGTCAAGGAGAATCATAAAACATGTACAACAACAAAATAGCGTCATGAGAAACCCTATTCTCCAAGTACTTGGGTGTTGCATTTTTGTTTTCTAGTACTAACATTGGAGTTATTGAAAAACAAGTAACCCCACTCTAAGAGGGCATATGAAAGATTGAAGAAGGATTTTAAAATATTAATTATTTGCAGTATATATACTATTGCTTTTGGTAGATAACAATTAAAATAATTATAGTCAACATATTAAACAAAGGTAAATAAGCTCGTTTCATTAGATAAAATGAGACATATTAATCTATTTTGAACTTTTTTGTTCCTAATCATCGTTTGCAAAACCGTGCTAATGTCATTTCCTAAATTGTGTTAAAATCATTTGTGGTAATGAAAATTCAACATTAGTTAACAAGATTTAAAATATATTTATTTTAGTACACAGCCACAAGATATAACAGTAAAATTATTTGAACTCTTAATTTTATATTTAAAATTTAATTTTTAATTCTTGAAATTTAAAAAAAAATGTTTATTTTATCAAATAAATTAATTGTTCAAACTTTTATCTTATAAAATAATAAATTTGAGAAAAATTATCTTTAGATCATCACAAATTCCATTATTAATATAATACTCAGATGTAAAGCATGGATTTCTAAGCTAAAAAGTGCTTTCCATCAATTTTCTGCTTGATATAAAACTATATGATTGTTCAAAATGTGGATTACCCAATTTACATGTTTTTCAACTTAAGGTCAAATGAAAGCAAAAGAACGGTTTGTACAAAATGGATACAATATATCTCTATTAGGCAGCCAAAGAAGAAAGGATATGCATTAAACAATGACATTAAAAAGAAACAGAAGCATGTTGCCTACATTTTAATGGTCAAAATGTACGCCTTTCTCATCTTGTGAGTCTTGCACTAGACACATGTTATAAACACAATCCATTCATACCGGTTCATAAAAATTCGTATCTAAGAAGACAAAAAAATAAAAATCAAAAAATCAAAAAAAAAAAATTTAAAAAAAAAAACAATTCAAACCGGTACAAAAAAAATCATAAAAAAAAAAAAAAAAAAACAAAATTAAAAAAAAAAAAAAAAGTAAAAACAAATGCAAATGATTTAAAAGAAAACCAGAGGGACAATTCCAAGTTTTATCCTTCCTTCAAGCATTTCGTAGTCAACTCCAAACCTTAGAGCGACTTAAACCATTTTAAACCCATAGAAATAAGTATAAGGATTCTTGTTCATAAAGCTAGCCGGTACAGCAAATTAAGGCACTTTTCTTGGATACTTCAGGGTGATCCGTTGGAGCTCTGGATTGGCATTGTTAGCCGAGCTGCTTGGTTGTCAGGATGATACTTTTGGTTATGAATTCTGCCGCATACATCTCCTTGAGGTGAACCTTCAAATTAAGTGCAGGAAGCTTCTGTTTCGGGTGGTCATTAACCAGTAGCATGCTTACACTAAAGGAGGAGGGTAAATAACAAAAGACAGCTAACAAACCTTTCCCGTCATCATAGTTCGGTTTGCAGATGAATAGAAAATTAGATGGAGACTGCCGATTTTCTCTTTTTTTTTTTTTTTTAGGTGTGGCCATGATAGTTGCAAGTTGCAACATTAGTTCCCCACCACCAGGAAAAGCAGTTGTCCAGTTATGGTCCCACCCAAGTATTATTCCAGGAATGCAATTTTGAGGAGATTATTTTGGACAACTACCAATGATCAAGGCATCAGAATGATGGGATGGCGCAAGCAGGCCTAGATGTTCTTCTCCCTGAAATACAAGACGTAAAGTTTAGAGGAGGCATCCAACATGGCTGGAGTGCATAAAACTAAAGAACAAGACAACTGGAAGTGTTCAATTAAGCCAAAAAAAACATAGTTGGCTTAGATGAGTAGCGGACATATTAAGAAACTAGGAGTCAAACAGGTGATCTATGTACAAATGTGCTGACATGATGCATCAACAGTGGATTTGCTGGTAATGAAAATTGACCAGTACTATTATTAAAAATAAACTGAAATATGAAATTCTAGATCACATGAATATGCATTTAGCTATTTATTACGAAATTTTCTACTTGGAAACAATATTTTGTGTTATCTAGAATTGAATTACTTATGCACTTTGAATGAGAAAATGCCTTGCATTGTAACCCATTATTCACTAGGACCTCTACTAAGCCAAAAAGATAAATGGCCTCAGCTCACTCTATGACATGTATCACAGACTCTCCATCCTTCGGCATCTGGATGGAAATCAGTGCAGAAGCTTCCTCCATCATAAGCGGAACTAAATTGGAATCAACCGAAGACAAGTCACGCATTGAACTTATAGATAAAAATGAACAGTAAAATATTCACAATAACCCTGCTAAAGTAGCCCAATCAAACACAAAGAACGCCTAATTCAAAGCAAAGAAAAGGAAATGTTGAGTATGATTTTTTGGGGTTACGATACATTCAAGTAGTGTTACGAGTTATGAATATCTACAAATTCAGCTTAGAGAAAAAAAAGAAAAAAAAAGACTCCATGCAAGTCCTTCCAAAAATAACCGGTCAAAGAAAATCAAATAGTGGCAGTAGAATTAACACGGAACGTATAAAAAAAAAAATGCAACAGGACAGGAATTGAAGGCACACTGCAGGAAGCAAAAAACTGCAAGTAAAAAGACTTACCACATGTGTGGCAAAAGAGCAGCATAATCATCATTGCGAAGCTGCCAACCTTGCCTGAAGCAGGTGGAGAGCTTTTAGCAATAAAAGCACTTTCCCTGTGCAGCAGCCATTAAACCCAACTCAAGGACAAAAAGATGTATTAATTTTTAATTATATTCATATTTGAAACAATATATATCGATAATGGAGAAATGGGACAGGAAATTAGATTATGATTCATATGAATAGGCATATGATTTAAGGATTCGAAAAAAGTATATGTTAGTAAAAAAGTTTCATTACATAGGTATCAGTTTTTCACCAAGAGTTATACAAAAAAGTGGGTTACAGACGTGTAACTCAAAGATTGTGATTATATTTTTTAGTTGGATGGAGTCAAACCATGTCAAAAACCTACTTAATATTTTCCAAGTAAAAAAGAAATTAATAAATTAGTGGTACTTCTATAATAAAAATAAAATAAAAAAAGAAGATAAATAAATAGTAAGACCTATGTATGGGAGATAATAGATAGAAATTATAGCATATCATCTTGTTATCAAGATTTCTATTTTGATTCTTTATTTATAATTTATATTATATAATAAGCAGGACCAATTAAAAATAAAAAATAATAAAATAAATTTGTATTACATAAGATCATAAGTATGTGATATTAAAAAAAATGATAAACATAACAATCACTTGTTATTAAATTGTTCCATTGACTTAGTATGCTAGCATGGTGGGATAGTCCCACACAATAATCAATTTTAAAAGGTCTTATATAATTGCAGTTTAATTGTGTTGACTCAATATTTTATAATTAACTATTAAGCTTAATAAGTGTTATCTTGAGTTGAAGATAATAGATAAGAATGAATGATCATTAAATATTGAGAGACTAAAAGGGTATTTAGTTATTTAATAAAAAACTAAGAATAATGATTCGCTGGGTTGGTAAAAGACGTGAACATATCTGGTCTTGTTCATACATAAATGATTTACTTTTGACCAAACTGAGAAAATCAACTTATACCTTAAGCTTAAGAAAATTAACTTGTACGAGACACATAAAGTTACTTTAATAATTAATAATTTAAATATCTATCTTAAATATTTTAAATTTAAATTTTAAAAGAGTGTGATGTTTATATATATATATATATATATTTCTGTTGTGTAACATATAACTTTAAAGTGGTTTTTGATGAAACAAAGAAAATAAAATAAGTAATAAAAGTTGGCTATCTAATAAAAATAAAAAATTTGAGTTTAAATCAAACAGGTAAGTATAGGAAGTAACCACGCCAATGTTTACCTAAGGGAAAGCTCATCATATTGCTTGCAAAAAAAGGCAAAGGAACATTTTCTTTTTTTTTTTTTTTTTTTTAAGAAGGCAATGGAATATTTAGTCAGACTTTTTTTTTTTTTTTTACATTCTAATTTTTTTGGAGAGCAATGTCGTCGAATTAAGCACAAATGGTGATGGGTGCGGAGTGTTGGGTTGGGAGGGTTATATATTACGAATTATCGATGAAAGTGAATGAGAAAAGTAAATAAAATAATAATAATAATAATAATATAGAATAACTAATTAATATATGGGGTGTTAAAATAATTTTATATTCCTTATAATATAATTGATCATTTTATTATTTATTTTAACTCTTTTTATCACAAATAACTAAAATTAAGTGTTAAAATTATTTTATTTTATCTACTAATATTTTATAATACTTATAAAATATTCGTAAGCCTAAATTTCCTGTTCCATATAACAAATCTAAGGGACGGGTCACTGAAGCCTGGCCCGAGAAAATCTGTGTGAAACCATTGGTTTGGTAAGATCTCTTGTGCCCATCACAGAACGGCCGACAGTTGGTTAAGGTTCTCCTTATTAATTACTTATTCGTGTAAATGAACTCTATGTAATCAAACTGTGGTGGCCGACAGCTTTTCATAGTTGGATGTCTTCCTCCTTCACTACAGCCCTTGCTTAAGATATATATATATTTCTTTTTTTTTTCTTTTAAGGTTTGTTTAGTCATGATTTGGGGAATTCTTTGTCTTAAAAACTTATAACTATACTTCAGAATCGAGTTAATCCCAAAATTAGAACTAATAAATGATTATGCAGTTTAAGATCGAAAAATAAAAAAAGGAATTTCGGAAATAAAGCCATTTACCTTTCTTAACCTTTTCCTTTACTTCTGTATTTTGATTACTTAAATTTTATAAAAGGTTAACAAAGAATAATTTCTTAACTTGTTTCAAAAATTATTCTTATGTTTTGTTTAATTTTCTATGTGGGAGAGGACGGTCAACGGCAGTAGTGGTCCGAACGGTTACAAGAATAAAGACGAGAGATGAAGGAAGAGTTTTGATTAAAAGTTATAAGATTTTATATGAATGATATTGTAAAAAATAAATTGAGTAATATCATAGAATAGTTTAATTCATAGAAATACAAGAAATAATATTAGCTCATAAATATAATATAACAATCTTATACTAATATATTCAAATAATTTATTAAATATGAGACATAATCAGAGAAAACTAGCCTATCTTAAACTATCTCACACCATACTACTATGTATCGAATACACACCCCCAATATAAATTGTGCTTGGTAGGCAAGTACTCAAGGATGGAATGGGCACCTATCACCTTGTTATTTGTACAGATCGAGGAGAAAAGAGTTTGCTCTACTCAATGGCATTGGGTTGGAAAGCCCACTACAGGGTCTAATCCGGCCCGGATGTAATAGGCCGTGAGACCCAAGTGCTTAGTCCCCATCAAAGGGTTTTTCCAATCCACTCATATTCAACACATGACGATTGTTAATTATGTATAAAGCATTAAAAAATCAAGACGCTTAGCTTACCGAATTAGACTTAGGGAGTACTAATTACCAAAGTTATTGATTTACATTACATGCATATGGATCTGTGGCAACTAAAATTTACGAGTCCTCAACACAACTTAACAAAGTGAGCCATTCTCCCTTCATTAACACAAGGAAGGGGTAATTGGATGGCCAATTGGGAATCGATTTGTGATACTTTACAAATGTATATTTTGAGAGAAATGTTTGGCGACGAGTAAATACCCATAAAACATTCACAAAATGCTTATTTTTAATTTCTCTCAATTCAGAGATGCCATGAACTTTTTACCTCTTATTAACTGGCCTACTCATATTATTTATATAATATATATATATATATATATATATATAAAATGAAGAAACTCGCACACTACCACGATATTTTTCTTGTAAGTACATATGGGTTCAATGAAACCAGTAACGTATTGTTTGATCATGCCTAAAGTCCTCACAAACCAAAGGATTGTAATCAATCATATGCTATTTCTTATGGAGACTAATTAATCAAAATTGAATCATTTTACTGTTAAAGTGAAGCAAAATAGATGTTTTACAAATTACAAACGGTTTAGCAAAGGGACCTATAAAGATTAAACATATGTTGAATATAAACTATGATCATGAAAGCTAGGTATCTTGGTTGCTATTCATACAGAAATTTTGCAGATTGAGTTCTCAACGTTTTGCTTTCACTCTTCAGGATTTTCTCCACGGACTTCTCATTTTGAGCTATAGCTTTTACTACAGCTTTCATCTTTCGTACATTTTTTGATCTCTTCATTGGTCTTCCTTTCATCTTTCTGTTCAGCAGGACAGCCATGATCAGTCGGAGCGACAGAATAGATATGGGAGAAATACAAGGACCCAGAGACATGGAAAAGACAAAAGTCTCAGTGGTTCCAATAGTTTCTAGGAAGGAAGCAACTTGCAATTCTGATATGCATGAACCTAATCCATGAAAATGATAAAAAATAAAAATTTAATCACTTGGGAAATAAAAGAAAAGATTGATTCAATCTTTATATCACAAGAGCATGCTGCAATGCATATTTAATTGCACAATCACAGCAAAGCTCAGGTGGAAATTCTCAAATCAGGACAGCCAATCTTTCACTCAGTCATGGTCTTTGAACTTCTGACCCAATTTAACAACATTAAGAAGTATATAAATATTCTTACTTATAACACACCTAGCCCCATTAAAAAAAATTGCAGTAGCAACCTAAGATTGATCAATACAAATATCATTAGCCCTTGTAACAATATGCAGTTTTATCCTCCCTCCTTAAGCTAGGAGCCATTCTAGTACTTCCAATTCAGAACCATCATTATAGCCACAGTCATTGAATTCATCTAAATCCCAAAATCTCTCACACCCTCATCCAACTACAAAATGAGGATCAAAAGCAGCATTTCTTCACGTCCTGTAATATATGTTCAAAAGGCTATCTTGAACGTCATGCATTTCAGTTGGTGCATTATTTGACCATTCTAATCTAAACCTTTAAGGTGAACAAGATCCCGAAATATAGAGGCTCTTGTAAACACAGTATGCACAGAACCTATCTTCCAAACAAGCATATGGAAATGCACCCATAAGCAGACACACCACAAATATGAAAGCAGAAAAATTGAAATTGAAGTTAAGTTTTGCAGTTGCAGTTAACAACTGACGAGCAAAACTTATAATTAACTATTTGGTAATTATTTATATAAAAAAAATCACCAAAAACAAAAAATCTCTTTTATGTAGTTAAATTGTTACTATTTTATATTACAATGAAAATTATTGTCTGAATCGTAGGTTTCAGTTATGATGCAACACTACCAATACTTCCTTTGACTCAAAACACAAGTTTTCAAATCGTAACCACAATTCCAAATACAACCTTAAGAGGGTTTTAAGCTCTTACCCATTGAGACCACCTGAAGCTTGTTTGTGGGCTCCAGATTCTGTGGTGTCCATTGCTGCAATTACACAAGTCTCTCTTTCAGTTCAATAACAACTACCTCAAATAAAAAAAAATTTAAAAAAAAATACATTAAAAAAAACAAAAACATAAAGAAAAAAAAAATTGTCTGTCTGCTGGATGAAAAGGAGCAAACAAGAGAACTTGGTGGCTACCTTGAGGAAAGTCCGAGATGGTGGGCTCCGAGGTATCCATGTTAACGACGCCGTTTTTAATCTTCTTCTTGTTCCTGTTCTTAGCCATGGCTCCCTCTGCGCGTGAATGTGATAGAGCAGAGAATGTTGGAGTTGGGAGGGGGAGATTAGGCAAAACCCTAGCGTTTAAGCACGCAGAAAATGGGCTTGGCTCAAACATAGGCAACCTCATCTATTGGGCTTATCGGCCCATGTTTACCATAATAATTATGACCTAAGACTATTCTCTCTCCCACCGTAAAAGATGTCTCTAAAGTTTTATAAAATAATCAATTTGATCTCAAATGTTTTTTTTTTTTCAGTTGATTTCATTATTTACGTTTTCGATATTATTTAAATCATTATAAAATTAAAAAAATCAATTAGCCAACAATTGTCAAATCAGCACTAGTCAATGATGAAATGAAACTTTTTTATAAGGAAGAAATTGATTGTGATAAAATTATTTAAAATTATATGGCATATTTTTTATTTTTAAAATTATTTTTAGAATATCAAAATAAAGTTTAAAAATAAAAAAAATATTTTTCTCAAAATAAAAAAAGTAATAAAATTATTTTATAAAAATATTTTCTAAAAAACCTAATTATTTGGTGATAAATTTCAAATTTTTTAGAAAACATATGTTGATAAACTAAAATTTTGGGCATTTAGTATTAAAGGTTCCGTTAAATATGCGTCTTCCCTTCCCATTTTACAACAACCAAAAGAAAAATAAAAATGTGGAGAATGCAATTGACTATAATCATGAACATAAAATGGACAATTTTGTTTTAATTAAAATAACGGTGTTGATATTTTTGTATCCCCTCCTCCATTCAATAACTTGGTATTATATGTTTTAGAATTTTTTACCAAAACATAAAAAAAAATTTATATTTTATAGTTGGAAAATGCAAGATACTAAAAGTTAATACTGAAATTTTTAGACTGAATAATGTAACACATTGTATTAGGAGACTTTATGTTAAATGTTGTGATCCAAAGAAAATAAATAAAAAGATTATTAGACCACATTATATTTTAACAAAGTCTTGGTGAAATCTTAATATATTTAACATTAAGAATTACTTGAATTAAGTAATAACCAAGTTAAATATATATAAAAAGTCTTAATTTTAAATTGTGAAAATAATAAAAGTAAGTTTGAATTCCTAACCTAGGCCAATGAGCTCTTTGATCCATGATCAGTGGCAATGTCAACGTCAACGCGAGTGCTTATCACATGGACTCCATAAAAGTTGAAATGACTGAAAAATTGCATATGCTATCAAAGGAAAAAGATTATGAGTCTCCGCTCACAGGCAATTTAGGTATGTTTTATTCAAGAGTTAAGAGCCAATTTAGGTACTGCAGCTTATGTATCTAAACATTCCTTTGGTCTCTCCGTTTTTCTTGTTTAAAAGAAAGAAAAAAAGAAAATAAAGTGATACCTTTAATTAACAAAAATCACTTTGGTCACTTTCATGTCTATACAAAGTTAGATTTACTTTTAAATTCAATAAAAATATTGACGGATACAAAATAATTTTTTTTAACCTATACAATGTCTTTTATCTCCCCTTTTTTGGGCTTTCGTCAAGTTTATCATTACCAATTTACCACTGAAAGCAAAAGGGTTGTAAAGGCTACGAAGGCCAATAAGGCTGTAAAAGTTTTGACCATCCACAAGGCAATTATTGTGACATAGGGAGACATGCGCGAAACGGGCCCTAAAGTTTTCAGACATTCAACATTCCTTGAAGAAACTGAAATCCATTTTTTTAATGGGGTCATGCATCTATTAAAAATTAATAATAATAATAAAAAAAAATGAAATGCTGCTCCATAGTATTAACACTGGCCACTGGGCCATCCGTTTGAAACTTTAGGCCCAGATGGGGTTGGTTAGAAGAAGTCGCATTTTCCCGGCAATGGCTTCACTTTCAGATTTATGCCATGTAATGTAACAATGAAAATAAATAAATAAATATCGGATTCCAATCCAAAGAGAACGTATGATCTAAGAGAATAGATATAATCATTTTTTTATATAATTTACAATCTAATAAATTTTATAATAAATTGTATAAATTATAAAAATAGAATTATCATAATAAATAATTATGTATATATAAAGCAGCAGCTATGGTAACCGACCATAAACCCGACTAGCCCACCGGGAGTTTTTTCTATTTGGTAATGAGTGGGTAGATTTTTTGGTTGGCCCCAGTTAGTGGTTGGGTGCGTCAATCACGCTGCGCAAAGCTTAATATTGTTCTGTCAATTGGACCTAAACCAGTAGTTGCATATGCCTGCTGGCTGGTCCGACCAGTATAGATTAACACAGGTAACATGGGGTTTTAAAAGATGGGAAGCATTTAAACCCAGCCTAATTGGTGGATGCACACATACGTCTTTTCACACTATTGATTAAGGTTTGATTCTTAAAAGTCATATATGACAGCAAAGTAACGTCTTACTCCAACGGTGATGCTTTCATGACAACCCAACCACCCTCGCTTGGCTGGCCACCAGAACCCGTTTAGGGCCACTTGGAGAGGAGGCGACTTTGCTCGGCACCTAAAATGCTTCTTTCTTTGGTGATCAACAACATAATTTTCAGTGTTCTTCGAATAGGCTAAAAAGCAAAATAGGTGTCGTAGTACAGATCATAAATAAATTAAAAGGATCAATATTTGTGTTAATTTAGATATATTTAACGTAAATTTACAAATGTGGTGCCGAGCAATAAGAACGAAGATGTGAAAAATATATATATATATATATATATATATATAAAAAAAAAATTAATGTAACCAATCTAACTAAATTTAAAATTAAAATTTTATTGTTATCTATTCTCCTTTCTTGTACCTCTTGTTATCTCAGATGTAGGTTCATGCCTCGTGAATTGATACCCAAAAAATGTTAGTTGACATCCAAAAAATTTAATATGTTACATACATACGAGCTAGTATGTGACATCATTAGATTGAAATAATAAGAAAATATAAAGTGCTGCGGGTATCTTATTTAAAGAAAAATAAAACGAGAAAACAAAAATTGATCAAGAACTTGATAGGATAGGAGAAACATTTTCCCGGCCATTAAGAATTAATTTGTAGACAACTATATGTTGATTCGGGGATAAAGAAAAAGAAAGAAGGATCTAACGTAATAACTAGGTAGTTACTCAGACGAGATGGTTGGGGACAGGCAACAAAGCTAAGAACCTTGGAAGCTGCTTTAATTAGGACCATCCTACTTCCTATTCATTCATCTTCACAACAATAATGTTGAATGATTAAATGTCTCGGCACATGCCAGAAAAAATAAGAGGTGCCTAACGACATTTTCCACAAGCGATGACACCTTTTTCCCTTTGTTTTTTGTTTTTTTTTTAACTACTCATCACTCATCTTCCCAACATGCCTTCGCAGGGACCCATTAATTGTCAAAGCCACGGTCTATATACTAGGATCTTAATCAACAATGTCAAAGCCATGGTCTATATTCTGGGATCTTAATCAACAATGTCAAAGCCATGGTCTATATTCTGGGATCTTAATCAACAATGTCAAAGCCATAGTCTATATACTAGGATCTTAATCAACAAGCGAGACGATAAATTATTATTGAGATTTTAAGTATAAAAGTATTGTGTAATAAAAAAATAAAAAAATTCTTAAATTTAATATATAAAGTTTTTTTTTTTTTATCGAATAATGTACTTTTAAAAAATTATTTATTTTAATTTTTAAAAAAAGATATTTAGGATTATAACTTTTAGTAGAATTGAAAATAATCATATTAGTATTTATTTTATTTTTTTGGAAGATCGATTTAGCCAATTCTAAATTATATGTGTTATGAATGATTACAATATCGTCTCACTTTGCCAGTTTTGATGAATTTATATTCGCTTAATATATACTTGCAATAAAAACATTTTTTACATTATGGAATAAAAAAAAAGGTCATCTGCTATTTGAATATTTCACAATGGTACATGTAGGTTGCCACTGAGCATGTTCATGAGATTGAGAACTTATCCAGCGCTTGCAAAAAGTGGCAGGCTAAAAGACAGAGATGTTAACGCGAAAACATAAAGAAACTATAAGGCGAACATGCAATAATTATTGTATTAATAGTTAAAGGCAAACAATAATTCTTGAAATGTGTCTTTGGATGTTTCTCTGTCGTTGCTTCCACGGACATGCCCGTTAGTCACCAATGTGAGTGGAGGAGTCAAATAATGGGGAACTTGTTCATGAACTATTCCATTTCGCTTCTTTTTAGAAGTTGCCAGTACAGAGGTTAATCTTTGCCACAGTCTCAGCACCATCACGGCTTTATCTTCGACGTTGACTAAGACTTTGGGGTACAGGATCTTGGAACTGAAGAGCATGAATCCATTGACGAAAGCAAAAGCAAATCAACCGTATGTGAAAATAAACTATGGAAAAAATTTAAGGGACAAAAAGTAATGAACTTAAGTATATGTATAAATGATTTTTATATTTCATAACGTACCTTTTATAATGATTTTTTTTTAATGTTATATTAATATTTTATATATAATATAAAAAAATTTTATATTCACTTAAGCACTCAAAGACAACGACGTGGATGACAGAGACAATCAATCAATCTCGTTAAAACCAAAAATATTTGACTTGCAAAATAGAAACATTTTTGTACTGTGGAACACCCATTCAAAGCCCTCAGCGAAATGCAGGGTCGCTGTCGATGACATTCGGACCAACCATGCACATGATTTGATTTTTAGCGAAGAGTGTGGCTACTCCAATTTGGAAAGGGTCCAAAGTGCAAAAGTCATTCCTCATTCCTTATCCTTCTAGGCACGTCGAATCCGGTCCCTAAAGCCAACAATTATTTAATAAAGGCATAAATCACCTTTTGATTTATCACATTCAATCTTTTTTTAAAAAAATAAAAAATAAAAATTTTGTCACTTTTTTTTTGTATTAAAATTAATTCTATCATTTATATTATTATATGGTTTAGTTTTTTTTTATTATTAGTTAA
The DNA here is from genome assembly GCA_021464305.1 of Kandelia obovata. NCBI lineage: Eukaryota > Viridiplantae > Streptophyta > Magnoliopsida > Malpighiales > Rhizophoraceae > Kandelia > Kandelia obovata. Next base: position 4,528,630 of record CM038482.1, read on the forward strand.
CCATTCAAATATGTTATGTGACATGCAATTATATGTTACATTAGGTATCACGTTATTAAAAATGATAATGTGACATTTTATAAAAATTAAAAAATTTTAAAAATATTTTAAAAGTTTTAAATTCTGATTTTTATAAAGAAATAAGAAAAGGTTCATAAAAATTATGAAAATTCCAAAAATGTAAAAACTATTCTGATTTTTTTATTTATAAAATTGTAAAAATTTTCAAAAATTCCAAAATTTTAAAATATTGAAAAATATAAAATTTTAAAATAATCAGAAAAAAGAAAAAAAAATAATAATTCAAAATTAAGAAAAATTTAAACACTAAAAATGTGTAAAAATATTTTAAAAAATTTTAAAAAATAAAAAGATGAGAAAAAAAAAAAGCTTTAGATTTTTTAAATCATTGAAAAAGCTAAAAAATCTATAAAGGTGTTCAAGAATTTTAAAAAAAAAAATTTTGAAAAGAAAAATCTAAAACTTCAAAAACTTTTTTTTTGTCTTTTATTTTCTATTTTTTAATCTTTTGAATTTTTATATATTTTTCATATTTTTTGAGTTTAAAATTTTCTTAATTTAATTTAATTTAATTTTTTCAAATTTTTATGTATAATTACATGTCATGACCTATTTTAATAATCAAATAATAAAAATGACTGAAATATATATCAATGTAAATAATGAAATCAGTTTTAATAAAAAAGAGAAATATTTATAATTTACAAAAAAAAAAAAAATCAAATGTAGAACACCGAAGAGTGATTTATGCCTTTAATAAATATCTTGAATTACATGAAATTGAAAACATGCGATTTTGTTGATGCTAAGTATACCTAGGAGGGGAAAAATTCTACTGATATTTAAGGTAAATAATTATTTTTATCTGGTTACTGTTTTTGTCCTAATAATCATGTTCTATCAATGTTCGAAATTTAGTTATGGGTTGGCCATTAATCTATGATACATTTCTTTTATATTTTACAAAAGGGAAATAAAGGGTAAGTCATAAAGTCTTGATTTATATTATCTACTCCTAATCTACTAAAGTTCACAAATAACAACAAGTAACCTTACTTTGATGGTATAAAAAAAAATTAAAACACAAACATAATATTACCATCTGGGAAAGAAAATTATGTTTTACAAAAATAAATGTAAATTTAGTAATTTAAAAAGTAAAATTCATTTAAATTGAATGAGAATATTAGATATAGATTGAAGTATTTAATGCCACATCATCCCTCCCTAAACCGTTAAGGCTAAGCAGTGGCCTGTCTTTTCTCACTTTAGTGACTCTCTTTGCAAAAGCTGCAAAACCTTATCTTTTCATATATATATATATATATATATATATATATATATTTTCATTTTCATTCTTTTTTTTTTAATTTAAAAAATTATTTGTTGTCCCTTATTACAGTATCTAAAGCCGTTTTGAGCAAGAAAAAACCAAAACCTGCCCACAAAATCTGAACCTCCAACATAAATTTGAATTTGTTGCAACCCAACGGGGAAACAAAGGGAGGAAAAAAGAAAAAAACAAAGAAAAAGAAAAGAAAACCTTAAAGCAGCAGCAACGACAACAACAACAACAGAGGCAAAGAAATGTTGTCTGGTGTTCTTATTCTCTTTTGTTTTTTCTCCAAGAAAAAGAAACAATTTCCAGAATTCAAGATTTGAAGGAAGGAAGAAAGGGATCGGGTTCTGAAGGTTTGTTATTGACAACCTTAACCCTCATTTCGATGCTGCGGTCTTCGGCCCCGCCCTCGTAATTCACGACTCGTACGAGCGGAACGTGTTTGGTTCGAAGCTTTGAGAGTTGGTTTTCAGGCAAACGAGGGAGACATTTTGAGTTTCCTTTGTCCGGTTTCGGACAGGGTGGCGTTTCTTTGGACTATGATTTTGACGTTTTCGGTAGCGAATTGTAAGTGTAAGTTTTTCGTGTTTATTTTGGGGGATGTTTTCTTTTGAATGTTATTTCAATTGAGTTCCAATCTCAAGTTTATGGCCCTTTTTTTGAGAAAAAAAGAAAAGAAAGAATGGATGGATAATTTTTCAAGATCTTGAGTTGTTCTTTTTGGATAATTTGTCCTTTTACAATGAACCAGTTTGGAGTTATTGGTATTTGTAGTGAAATTCTTTTTTCCTTGATTTTTAAAGTTTCAACTTTGTGATATTTGGTTGATTTCCAATGTTTCTGCAATTTTTAAGTTTTAAGTTCTTTTTCCTTTTTTGGTTTGGTTTTTCCAATGAGGTCTGATAAGCCCGAGTTTTGATTTGCTAGTAAGAGAAATTGTGAGTGTCATTGAGCTTGTTGTCTGATTCTGAACCAAAGATTTCGTATTTTGGCACATGTTAGGTACTTAAATCTGCCTTTAGCTTCCCTCCCCTCGCCAAATGCACAGTAAGTTGCTTCAGAGATTGAATCAGAGTGTTCTGAGATTTTGTGTTATTACAGGGCTTTGATCCTGCAAAAATAGAACCTGATCAAAATGATGCTGTCTACATCACCGGGAGCAGTGTCAAGGAGCTCCCTGGAGGAGATGCTGGACTCATTGAGGCGGCGGGATGAGGCTTTGGAGAATTCCAAGGACCTTCCACCCACGTTGCCAGCCCGGCCCACATCGAGGGGAAGACTTCCCTCTGCACGGCGTTCACTGCCCACGGACTTTAAGGTTGGTGCCAATGGCCAGGTGGAGAGTAAATTGGAGATTCAAGCTAATAAGGTGAAGGAGGATACAAAGAGGAAGGAGAAGGAGTTGGAACCTAGAATGGGTAGTTTTGGGAGCAAGAAGATGAGGAAAGATAAGAATTCTGCAGATTCTAATCCATACATGGAAGAGAAAAGGAATGAGCACAAGAAAGTGTCTGTTGTGGATTTAAAGTCAGAGCTTAAAGAGCCAGAATGGGATGATAACATTGGTTATTTCTGTACAAAGGTCAGGGGAAGGTGTTAAAATTGCGATAATATGTTTGCTTTTGTGATTGTGATCATCTCTGTTATTATCTTCTTGGCTTTTGTTTTCTCACATCTATACTAGTTGCTGTATGTTTCAATTCCACATAACTCTATTTGCAGACATGCTAGAAATCTAATGCTTGTTAGATAATGGCACATTTCATATTGGGTACTTGAAGGATAATTTTTGTCTATTCAAAGCAACACATGGAATTCAAATAATTTTAAATTGGAAGGGAAATTATATGTTAAAATTTTAGAGGGAAAACACATATTTAATTACATTTAAATGAGAAAGAAAAATATAGACAGAAACTTTAGAGAGGCTGTGTTTGTTTCTAAAGCAGCAATGATTGATATTGGTTTTGAAATTGGATCATGTTCCATTTTTGTGTGAATATAAGTTTTGCAATCATTCTTATTGCTGAAGCTGTGTGTAAATTGATTTTCATTTTCTCCTGAGAAAATGGAAAAAGTGGTACAATGTCTATAATGGGTTTAATTTATTCCAGAAACTTTGTGTTTGGTGTCCATTCTCGAATGGTCGATGGGGGTCAGGAAAGATACAATCATTTTCAGGGGATGAAGCAACTGTCTTGCTGTCAAATGGAAATGTAAGTTACTAAGTTCACAATCTGTTTTTACCATTGAATGCATTTAAATGTCTTCTGTTTACCTAACTTTATTGTTCTATGTAAAAACATGGTATTTTGCTACTAGGTTGTAAAAGTGTTAGCAGCAGAGCTTTTTCCTGCAAACCCAGACATCCTTGAGGGTGTGGATGATCTTATACAGCTTAGTTATCTGAATGAGCCATCAGTTCTTCACAATCTTAAGTGGCGATATTCCCAGAATATGATTTATGTGAGTGCAATATGATCTTGTCGGATGCAATTGCTTTTTGTTGTGAAATTATCATCTTCTTACCTTTTGTTGCTGGTTCTATGCTTCTTTCTACAGAGTAAAGCAGGGCCTGTTTTGATTGCTGTTAATCCTTTCAAACATGTTCCAATCTATGGGAATGAATATGTCACTGCCTACAAGCAGAAGGCCATAGAGAGCCCTCATGTTTATGCTATAGCAGACACCGCTTATAATGAGATGATGAGAGGTACTTGAATTCTTTCTTTCATTTCTCTTTTGTGTTCTTTTGTGTTTGAAGTTAGTGTTATTGATATCATTATTCCTGAAAGCTCTCTCTCTCTCTTTCTTGCCACCTTTTTGGGCTGAACTTCTGTCTTGCAGATGAAAAAAACCAATCAATAATCATAAGGTCAGTTTTCCTTTCTTTTTGTTCTTTGTTTTTTTTTTTTTTGGTATTCTTACTTGGATGCTTCCCCATGATCATTTTCCCTGGTGTTCCTTTTTTCCTTGCTTTCTTCCAGATTAAACCTTTAACCTTACTTTTTGTGCTTCATGATAATGTGAGATACCACTTGAATATTTATTTTGTAGTGGGGAAAGTGGAGCTGGAAAAACAGAAACTGGAAAACATGCAATGCAATACTTGGCTGCAGTTGGTGGTGGCACTGGTGGACTGGAGTCTCAAATTCTGCAGATCAACTTTATCCTCGAAGCATTTGGGAATGCAAAAACATCCAGGAATAACAACTCTAGTAGATTTGTGGGTTAACATTATTTTTTGCTTCTTTGCATTTGAGCTGGTCATTCCTAGATTGTTTATGTTTGAGCTGGTTACACATATTCCACAATTGATGCAGGGAAAGTTGATTGAAATTCATTTTAGTGCATTAGGGAAGATCTGCGGGGCTAAAATCCAAACTTGTAAGCAGATTTAAGCTGAATGGTTTGCTGTTGTTTATATGCAACTTGATTACATTGATATGCTATCTGACATGACTCTCTTTTTAACCTCTTGTATGTGCTGAATGCTGACGATGGTCAACAGTTATGCTGGAAAAGGTGAGTTGTGGTCTCTTTATACTTAGAACTCCATTTCCTATACTATACCATTTCTGAAATTATCATGTATCCTTTGGGCAGTCAAGGGTTGTCCAGCTGGCCAATGGTGAACGATCATACCATATCTTTTACCAACTTTGTGTTGGTGCTCCATCAATTCTTAGAGGTACACTAAGTAATAATATCCATGCATTGTTCTAGGGATTGTTGGATCATATAAATGACCTTTGTGCAGGGATGCAATTGTTTCCTCTACATTTTTGTAACAGGAAAAAAGGAATGAAATACTGTGTTAGCTCAATTTTTCAAGGCCTCATTTTTTCAGTTTCTTTGCAGATAGACTGAACATTAGAAAGGCTAGTGAATACTACTATCTTAATCAGAGTGAGTGCTTGGCGATTGATGGGATTGATGATGCTCTGAACTTCCATAAGCTGATGGTAATTCAAAAGATTAAGTTACTTCCACCATTTTAAGTGGTGAAAGCTCCATTTCACCTTGTTATTATATGTAATATTTGCTGTGATTCTAGCTGATGCATTGTCTCTGTGCTATTCTGATGGCTGTCTCTCCATTACTCCAGGAAGCCATAGAAATTGTTCAAATTTCTAAAGAAGATCAAGAGCAGTTATTTTCAATGCTTGCTGCAGTGCTATGGGTTGGAAATATATCATTTCAAGTAATTGACCATGAAAACCATGTGGAGGTGCTGGCTGATGAAGGTAAGATTCATATTTTATGCTGCAGCCTTTAGGTAACTTCTCCTTATGGTTGATGTCCTGAGTCTGACACTAGAGTATCATGCCTATAACTTGCTCCCAATGAATACCTATTAATTGATTATGCTATCTTAAGTTTTCATGTTAGGCTATAAATAAGAGCTTGTATAAATTCTTTTATGGGCAGTCATAGTGATAAGCCATTAATGTGGAGGAATGTTCTTTATGCACAAAGAGGATGTTGTGACCATTATAGAAGGAGTGGGCCTTTTTATTCTGTTGCAATAAATCATGAGAAATATTTTTCCCTTCATCAGCCAAGCATGATTTTGCTGTTAGAAGCTATCTCACATATTGGTATCAGTGCCCAACTTTCTGAGTATTTTATTTGCTGAAATTTTAAGGTTCTGGATATGAGGACATGTACACTAGATTTGTATGGGATCCAGAGTCTATTTGTTACTCTGGGAAAGTGCTATCAGTGAATGGGTTTGCATAAGTCTGCTTGAAAGGCTTTAAAAGGTGGGCTTTACAGGCCTACTTATCATGGAGGCAAAAGCTTCAAAGACACATTGTGCCTCTGGCTTCTTTGGTGGGACTTGACTAACTGTTTGTTTCCTTCTTCTTCTCTTTTTTTTTTTGTCAAAAAACATTACACAATCAATCAGAATCCAAAAGTAAAGAATGATGAACAAATCAAAACTTTCACTTTTCTGTGATAGATGAAGCAAAAGCTTAATCCTAGATCCAAGTTTGATGCAATTCATGAAAGCATTGCTGGTGATGTAGCATTCCACACCAGCATGTAACAGTCAAGTGTAATTCCTTGACATAATTCTGAAACTAGCAATTGGTTGAACAAGTGGAGTTTCATGACTGTATTTAAACAAGTATCATAGAATGGGCCATTGGAATGAGGAAATGCAATATTTACAGAATAGTACCATTGGTATCACCAAGCTTTCTGTAAAATAAGACTGATTGTGTTAAATCTTTTGGCAGCTGTTACAAATGTAGTCAAGCTGATGGGTTGCAGTGCCCAGGACCTGATGCTAGCTTTGTCTACCCACAAAATCCAAGTTGGGAAAGACAGCATTGCCAAGAAATTGACGTTGCAGCAGGTATGCATACTTCAGGACTGAAAGCTAAATGAAACTGTATTTTTGACATGCACACACACAATCTCTCTCTTTATGTATCGATGTAAAATATCTAGGGTTTAGTTATAGTTTAATGTCTATGTTCATTTTGTTTTCAGGCTACTGATGGAAGAGATGCATTGGCAAAGTTCATATATGCAAAATTGTTTGACTGGCTTGTGGAACTAATCAACAAGTCCGTTGAAGTGGGCAAACTGCGCACTTGGAGATCCATCAGTATCCTTGATATCTATGGATTTGAGTCATTTAAGGTAATATTAATCACCTTTACTGCTTATGGTCATGCTTTTAGTGCTTTGCAGTTGTATTCAGGCTCTGTTAATGATCCCTCTGCACATTTTCAGAACAACAGCTTTGAACAACTGTGCATCAATTATGCAAATGAGAGGCTGCAGCAACATTTCAATCGGCATCTATTAAAACTTGAGCAGGAGGTAATTGTCCCAGATATGTAGCAGCCTTAAAGTTACCAGATAAACATTATGATTAAAACCACTCTTCTTGGACCAGTGAGGCGAAGAAATTAATATGTGCCTTACAATACTGTACATAATCATCTCTTTGGTTTCCACATATAAGAATAAAATTTCCCATTCATTTCTTAAATGGAATTGAACAAACATGGTTCAATTTTTACACTCATACAACTAATGTGCATTATAAATACATGTTATCAAAATTCTTTTGTTCTTTTCATTAGGATGTGCTGCTCAATCCATGATGTGAAACATTTGGTATAAGTCAATAGTTATGTGCATAAATAGTGGCAAATGAACTAATTGAAATATCTCAAAATCTCAATTAGGTCTTTTAAATCCCCAGTAATTGATAATTTGCCATTGAAGTTATTATTTAGGAAATGGAAGGAGAGTGATAGTCCAAAATGTGTTCTGAGAAACTAACACTTTTCCCCAACTTTTTGATGCTGTCATTTTTTTTTTCTCGGGCATGAAGTTCTTGTGTCATTTGGTTTTATTATCTTCTAAACTTCCTTTTGATTATTCGTGTGTTTTAAATTATTTGACCATTGTCTTTTTTCTTTCCTTTTGGTTGAGATTTGTGTCACAGTGGATGGGGGACATATTCTTAGATTGCTTTATTTTTTTTTCTCATTTTGTATTTTTTATTAATTTCAGGAGTATGAAGAGGACGGAGTTGGTTGGACCAAAGTTGATTTTGAAGACAACCAAGATTGTTTGAATCTCTTTGAGAAGGTATTTCAGTGACTTAACCTTAGTAATTTCTGCATCATCCATGTGCTATTACTTTTTGAGTTATTGTCTTGTGGTAGTTTACCTTAATTTTCATTAGATATTTGTTACTATAACTTCCAAATCTCATTTTGGATCCTAAGGATAGATGCCATTTGTATCCAATTTACATAAGATTGTCTGCCTTTTGGCTTGAAGTGATGAGTCTTTTATTGTGTTGGTTTGCACAGAAACCTTTAGGGCTACTATCTTTATTGGATGAGGAATCAAATTTCCCCAGTGCTACTGATTTGACCTTGGCGAATAAGCTTAAGCAGCACTTGAATGGTTATACTTGCTTTAAAGGTGAAAGAGGGAGGGCTTTTGGTGTGCGCCATTATGCTGGAGAGGTGAGCTATGGTCCACAATTTGTTTTTGATTAATTAACTCCTTGTTATTACAACTTGTGGGAAAAAAAAAAAAAAAAAAACTCTTTATTAAACCTTTGGTTTTGGTAACATTGTTGAAATTGCAAGTTGGATTGAAAACTTTAAATCCATCTTATTTGAACATAATTATTGGTGGATGTTAAATGTTAAAGAATTCACAAGTCGAAGAAATTTTAGGCATGTGAACAATAACAAGCATGATAATTCAGAACTGCTGCAGAGATCTATCATTTAATGCTGGCTAACTCATTGCAGTATTACTAGCTAACTTGATAAATGGAGAGTTTTAACTTTCACAGAGCATGGAATTGTAGCGGATAAATTATTCTTCTGATTTTATAACTACTTGATATATCTCACTGTGTGTTTTCTAATCTTTTCCGACTATGATGGCATTATGGCAATCTTATAAGCTTAGCAGATGAGTCTGTTACTTCAAAACTATCATGATTTATCGACTATGAGACATTGAAGGCCATACTCTCTGAACTTTTTGAACTTATGAACATTTTTGAGTTTGATCAGGTCATATATGATACAAATGGATTTCTGGAGAAGAATCGAGATCCACTGTACTCTGATTTCATCCATCTGCTAGCATCTTGCAGTTGCCAACTACCAAAATTATTTTCCTCCAAAATGGCTAAACAATCACAAAAATTATTAGGTTCTTCTTTCCAAACTGGTGGATTGGAATCTTCATTGCAAAGTGTTTGTACAAAATTCAAGGTACGAAATCATTGCTTTACTGTCTTGATCTATCGTGTTAGACTGTCATTTGACTGTGATGAATTTGGAGAATTACTTTGTTTTATAAATTTTTCTAACTTTAGCATACGACTAATAATGGTATTCTTTGGTCGACTTCCCTTCCCTCTCTATTTCTTTTTCCTTTTTCTTTCTGGGATTATTTCAGCTTTCTTTTACATTGAATCTTACTCTGTTTCCACACATTCAAGAATCTACGAGATGCTTTGGGCAGAAATATGTTTCCTATGGAATGGCCTAATCTATTTTTGAGATTGACTGTTGGAAAGCACTGAGATTTCTTCCATGCCTGTAGGGTCAACTCTTCAAACTACTGCACCAATTAGAGAACACCACACCTCACTTTATCCGCTGTATAAAACCAAATGCTAAGCAGCATCCTGGTGTGTATGAAGAGGATCTAGTCCTACAGCAGCTCCGCTGTTGTGGAGTTTTAGAGGTTGTTAGGATTTCAAGATCTGGATTTCCTACTCGAATGACTCATCTAGAGTTTTCTAGAAGGTAAAGGCTTGCTTCTGTGAATCTCTGGTCATTCCGTGAACTTTGTTGTTATTCCTGACTCAATACTTACCTGAAAACTGCAAACAATTTAGGTATGGTTTTCTACTCGTGGACACAAATGTATCTCAGGATCCATTAAGCATATCAGTTGCCATTTTACAGCAATTTAATCTGCTTCCAGAAATGTATCAAGTTGGATACACCAAATTATATCTTCGTACGGGCCAGGTTTGAATCAATATTTTGCAAAAGTTCAGATTTTTTTAATCAATAAGAGCTTCTAAAAAGTTATTGGTGTGAAACTATTTTGAGTGTAGCAACAAAAATTAAGGATATACTTCAAATTTTCAAAGATATCTATGGAAAGTTGTTTTGAACGTCTTGCATTCTGCTCTTCACTGATCACTTTTGTATCACTGCTTTGCAGATTGGCAAACTGGAGGAGCAGAGAAAACAACTCTTACAAGGTATACTTGGGATTCAAAAATGCTTCCGTGGTTGCCAGGCTCGCCGCTATTTTCATGAAGTAAAAAACGGAGTGACAACTTTACAGTCATGTAATACTCACATTTTGGAGATTTTTTTTCTATATTGCACCAAACACACTTGTTTCAGTAGCTCTAAGTGCAATTTTTTCTCTGTGATGATTGACTTGGATCCTAAGTAATCTGTTATTTTGTACTTAACACTTATTTGTTCATGTTACTTTTAAATGCAGTTATCCGTGGTGAAAACACTAGAATGAAATGTAGTTCTATTGCAAAGAATTATGCAGTTAATGCTTCCCAAACAGTTGACGAGCATTTGGCTGCAATTATATGTTTACAATCTGGTAAATGATATGGTGCTTGTTGACCAACTTCTAGTTTTTTTAATTATGATGATGTTCTTATTTCTTTTACCATGCAGCAATTCGTGGGTGGCTGGCTCGGCAACAATTAAGTGATAAGTGTAAATTGAAGCGGCAAAGTTATGAGAATACAAAAAGGAAGCCTGGAAAGAAGATTTCAGAAGTCAAGGTACCCTTATTCTTGAATTTCCTGGCCATTAAGGTATTTGTTTATGCTCAGCCCTTGGTTGCTTGCGCTGAAAATTGAAGTCTAGTTCAATAATGGCAGTAGCATTAGTGAGAGGTTTCATAGTTTTGGCTTCTGTGCCATGAATTCTGGCCTATGTCAAACTAAACTTTTTCCTACATCTCCATCTTTGGTTTTGTTCTTTCACACCAAGAAATCTTTCTTAGTATATTGAACATTATGGTTCTTATAAGGTGGAAGACCTGATACCTAAGAAGAAACATTTTGCAATGAATTTTTATAACTGCCAGCTTATTTCTTGGTTTATTAAGAAAGACTATTAAAAAGATTTTGTTTTGGTGAATCACTACCCTGTAAATCACATCAATAAAATGCCTTTTCCAGAAGTTTCAGTTATTCATCACCTGGGTGGCACCCATCGAACTAGGTGTCCCTAGCTCAAAACATAGCAGTGGTGTTTGGCTAAAAGGTTTAACTGAGGAAACAAAATTTTGTTTTAACCAAGTCACAAGCCGTTATATACTAATCAATTTTGTTTGGGTGTGAGGATGTTAAAGTGCATAAATATTAACTATTGTGGCAGTCATGTTTTCTCCTACAAAAGCTACAAAATATTAACTCTTCTGTTTGTTCCTCTGATTTAATGGAAGTGAATTAATTTTATAACTCAAATGGCAAGTAATTTTTGTTTATTTGTCTGTTATTTCAAATACAATCTATTGACAAGCTGCCATCGTCACTAATTAAAGGATTAACTGGTCAAACGGACAGCTTCTTTTTCAAAGAAGTTGCTTGGCATGGTGCAAGTTATATAGTTTTAGATTGTGTTGGTAAGATTTCGATTGTCTTCTCAGTGGGTTAGCTGAATATTGTCTGGAGTGAAGAAATGTTCTGAAACATGGCTTATGTTGTTTTTTCTAAGAAAATTCCATTTAGAGATCAATGTACAGATATGACTTGTCTCTGCTTTTTTTATTTTTTCATGTGCATGAAACGTTTAGGAGTACTTTTATTGAGCTTTCCTTTCTTCTTGTCCTTTCCTTTTTCTGTTCATTTAATTAAATATTTAGCTCTAAGGAAGTGACATCCCCTAACTGACCAGATCGTACCACAAGAGCAGGTTGAGGTTCAGAGTTCAATTTTGGCAGAGCTCCAAAAGAGGGTTGTGAAGGCAGAAGCAGCTCTGGGGCAAAAGGAAGAGGAAAATGCTGCATTAAGGGAACAATTGCAACATTCTGACAGAAGATGGTCTGAGTATGAGGCAAGGATGAAAGCAATGGAAGAGATGTGGCTAATGCAGATGGCATCATTGCAGGTGAGCATTTTTTGGGCAAAAAATTCTTTACAAACCAAATTTACTAGTAAACAAAATTGAACTCAAAAGCAGTTCAACACTAGTGGAAAAAAGAGTGTCCTGGTTCATGAGGCTCTCACAATGTGGTCTTTGGGGAAGGGTCAGATGTACAGCTGTGGAAACAAGAATGAAGCAAACTATCTTGTGCCACAGCTCATCTAGTTACTGTTCAGTGTCCGAGCTTCTCTTATACATATATGGCATCATAGTGGAATATACAAGTTGAATGCATTAAGGGATATGGTCCCCTCTTGCCTCTTAATAAATAGAACATTTCAACAGGTCCTTGCCCATGGAAGCTTGTTTGGCTGTCTAGAGATTCACATTGGCCAAAGTTAGATAAAAGACTATCAAATACCAATGACCTTTGGGTACTGTAGGGTCTACAATAGAATTAATATCTTCTTTTTGATCCTGCTATAAAATTAATAACTTGGGGGGTGTATTTCTTGTGTATCCTTGAGCACCTTAGTAGTTGGTAGAATACCCTAGTATTTGATACATGATTTTGAGGATGTTGTACTGGCATTTTCTAGTGTATTTTGAGCAAGATGACCAATGAGGAGTAGATATGCATGCTCACAAAGACTTTTATTTTCCTAAGTAGAGTTTGAAGGTTCAGATGTATGATTCAGTTAGCCCTATGGAGAAGTTACCAGGTGACCACACTTGGGGGCAGGACAATGTCACCCAGTGACATAAAGTGAAACATATATGCTGCACTATTTGAAGCTATTTTAAACTTATCCTTGCTTTCTGTCAACAAGGGTTAGGTTCACAAGCATGAATTATATGCCACAACATGATCCATTTTACTTCCATTTCTAAGGACTCTTTTATATGGGTTTCATCACAGGCAAGTCTTGCGGCAGCTAGAAAGAGTCTTGCTTCTGATAGTGCAGTTGGACAACCTGGAAAACTTGGTTCTTCTATGTCACCTCGTGGTTGTGACTCTGAGGACAATGCATCTGGAGGATCTCAAACTCCTGGTGGAAGCACACCTAACAGATTTTTCGGCACCATCCGTGGTTTTAGACCAGGAAGAGACCTTAATAGCACTATAAATGTGGTCAATAATCTCACAATGGAATTTGAGCAACATACACACAGTTTTGAAGAAGAAGCCAAGGCGATGGTTGATGTCAGAGCAGGACAATTGGTTTCCAATACGAGCCCCGACGAACAACTTCGGAAATTGAAACTGAGATTTGAGACTTGGAAGAAAGACTACAAAGTCAGATTACGAGAGACCAAAGCAAGGGTTCACAAACTTGGGCATGGAGAAGAAAAAAGCCGTAGAAAATGGTGGGGGAAGAGAAGCACAAGAGGTCCATGAGATGCCATTTTTTCGATGATCATCTACTTCAGGGGTATGCAAAGATGTAATGCAAAATCAACGAATACTTGAAGCATTATGTAGCAGCATTGGTGATGTGGCAGTTCTCTGATTGCCTCCATTTGCCTATGGTTCCATTCATTTATGACAACTGCTATGGGCAATTCCAAATTATGAGCTTATTGTAGTTAGAGGACTGTATGTATCTACCAATTTTGTTTCCTGGTGGAAGGATTGATGATTATGTGAATAGTCAAATGGACTGGTGGGGAGAGATGCTGCTTCTTCTTCCTTAATTAGGGTAGGTTTAGATTTGGACTACTCGCGTGGGTTCTGTTACCCCTGCAATGACAGACTTGGTGGTACCAGGTTCGAAAATATGGAATGAAAAATGTTCTTTATTGCTTCCCAGTTATGTCATAACAAGAAGTCCACAACTCTCTTTTAGATCCAGCAATTAAGTCTACAAGTGTATCTTATGTTATCCTGATACATCAGATCAGCAGCTTGACAATATCAGAGTCGGACATTCATCATTGGGTTTTGCAACTCGAATCACAATTTACATTGGATCTCGACGATACAAATTTGTATTAAAATCTGCTACTTAATATGCACGAAAAATCATAATTTTGCAGAGGATTCCATTCTATTAGATTGTCAAAAACATCAATATTTACGATCCAGGCACAAACTTGGTGGCATAGACCCAGGCATTGTTAGCAACAGGATTTTCAAGGTGGTCCAGGAGGTTTTCCAGTGGACCTTTTCCAGTGACAATGGCTTGAACAAAGAAACCAAACATGGAAAACATGGCTAGCCTGCCATTCTTGATTTCCTTCACCTTCAGCTCGGCAAATGTGGCAGGATCATCAGCAAGACCAAGAGGGTCAAAGTACTGGCCACCAGGGTAGAGGTCATTTCCCTCTCCTACTCCAGGGAGACCGTTGATTCGGAATCCTTCAACGAGGCCCATGAGGACAACCTGAAATCCAAGGACGGCCAGGATGCTTTGTGCATGGACTAGGTTGGGGTTGCCCAAGTAGTCCAGGCCGCCTTCCGAGAAGATTTGAGCTCCAGCTTTGAACCACACTGGTTCCTTGAAGTCCACTCTAACCCATTTCTCAAGGACTTCTGGAGTAATGCAGCCTAGTGCTCCAAGCATAGCCCACCTCCCATGAATCACCTAAGAAGAAGCGCAACAATTTAAGTCCATCGTCCATCAATCAATGCCATTCTTATAGTTAAAAAATCTCAATTTCGCATTGCAATTAATAATTCGAGATGTAGGTTGCAAAAAAAGTGAGAACTCACTCAACATTGAATAAAGCCAATGGGAAAAGCTTTTTGTTAATTGACATTGATTAATGTCTGCATTTCTAAGTTGATTTTGGTATGACACATACGATATTAGGTTTACATAATTATGTTTTAAGAAACACTAGACAATTGTTTGGTTAAATTCTCCGAGTCACAATGCTCAGTTGCAATTTTAAGAAAGTAAAAGAAAGGCTTTACCTCGAGAGCCCTATTCCTAGCAAAAGCCTCAGGATCAGCTGACAGACCAGCAGTGTCCCAACCATAGTCACCAGGGAATTCTCCAGTGAGATATGAGGGGGTCTGAGCTGAAAAAGGCCCCAAGTATTTCACTCTGTCCGGTCCATACCACAATTCATTGCCCTATAATCAAAAAGCACACAAAGCTCACATTTTTTTACACCCCATAAAATATTATGAAATAGAGAGAGAGAGAGAGAGAGAGAGAGAGAGAGACCATGATGTACTTGCTGTTTCCCATAGAGGCAACATCCCTAAGGGGGTTGGCATTTGAGCTCCTTTGGCCAAGAAATGTGGTTGGGCTAAGCACAGTGCCAGTGCTAGCAGTTGCTGCCATTAAAGTTGAAGCCATTTTTTTTTTCTTTTTTCCAAGCTTTGTTTTTGTTGCTTCAGTTGCAACCTTTTTAGTATTGTCTCTTGAGAAATTGCAGCCTGGAAGTGTGTAGAAAGAGCAGTGTTAAGTTTATACATGAAGAAACCAGAAGCATGATAACGTGTTTCTTAGGATTGTGGTTTAGAATGCAAGAGAAGCAGTGATGGGGATCTTTTTGAGGTCTGATTCAACCAATCAGGAAGCATGAAAGGATTTTCGCTACCTCCAGCTCATCTCATTCTATCCACATTTTATCTTGTCTAGAAGGTTAGATAGTTTTTTTTTTGTGTGAAGGTGTGACTTGGAAAATCTCTAATTGGTGCACCTCCAGGGCCAGCTTGTGTACCAGATTTATGCTTGCCACCATTGGCCTTTTCTATAAATAAAATAAATAAATAAATAAATAATAAAAAATAAAAAAATTGTGGGCCAACTTTATAGTTTATACTTGAACAAGGTATGATGATCCCTCATTGGAGTATGAATAATTTAGCAATTTGTATGGTTCATCCATTAAGTAGAACTCAGATGCACAACACTTGGGTGAATCCATATTATGGACTGGGTGGAGTGTCAAGAAACTCATATGCATTAAATAACAATCATATATATTTCATGGTAAATAACTATTTAAAGTAAGGATAAATTTATTTTTATAATTTAATAAAACCTTTCACATGGAGGCGATAATATTGTCTCTCACATTTTAATTATATATTTTTTTTTTAAATAATGAAAAAATATATATTGTAAAAATAATAGTGATTACAAGTTGATTATGAATTTTATATTTAATATTTTACAATTAATTGTGAATAAATTTTACTTAGAATAATTATTATTCAAATGATAAATTCTTTTAATAAATTTTTAATTAATATACTAACAGATTCTTTTATTTTAAATTTGTAAAAATAATAACTAATATTTTAAAATGTCTCTTTTTTAATTATTCAAAAAAGTAATTTCATATTTATTTAGAGTAGCTTGAGATTCATGGGAATGCAATATTACTATTATTTCTTACTTTAAATAAAAAATATAAAATACTGGTCACGTTCTAAAAAATGTGTGAAAATATTTAATTTTTGACTACATTTAATATATTGAAAAAAAAAAAGAAATTGGTGAAAAGAACAATAAATTCCATAAGAGCATCCTTTGACCGCACTCACGTACCCACTCTCTCTACTATCCACTATCCACAAACCCAAAAAAAAAACAAAAAAAAAAAATTCTGGGCAAACAATCTTTGCCGTCCTCCACGATTGTTAAAGGGACCAGCACGTGACGGTAGCCTCTTCTTGTCAACAATTTCAAATTTCACCAACGGTCGAGTTATTTTTATTCACAGACCGTTGGGGTGTCGCCAAGAATAAATCTCAGCCATTGAAATCACGGACCCCACATCTTTTTGTAAACTGTACACCCATCAAACTGGTAATCAGGGGGTGCGTGACGAAGAGAACGACGTCGCTTAATGTGTGCCATTATGGGGATTTTTGGCAATGGTGGGTGGGACTTGGGGGCGGAGTAGCCAGGCAAAAGGAACCAGAAAACTGAAGACTTGGCAAAATGAAGGAATCGGGGTCTCATTAGACTCTCAAGAAAACAACAAAGAAGACTTCTTCTTCTTCTTTTTTCTTTCAACTTTAAGAGGGGTTGTTCGGTTTTTCAAGAAAGGTCAAAGAAACTTGGAAAAAAACAAAAAAAATGGCTCTCAAGAATGGCAAGGATCACTGGAAGTTTCTGGTATGAAAATATAGGAAATGTTTTTCCCTTTTTCAAGTGGGCTTTTTTTACTATTATTATTTTTGTTGTAAATTGTGATTCTTTTCTTTACATGGGTGTCTTTTATTTTGTTGTAGTTGACGCGGATCCTTTTTTATTTTTTTATTTTCTGTCACTTCTTGGTTAAAATTTTTGCGTGTGTTCTTGGACTTGGTTTCATTGCAGTATCTTTGATATGGGCCTTTAATGGTTCGTTCATCCTTTTGAGTTATTGTCATTAACAGTGGCAATATCTTTGAATTGGTTACTTGTTTTGTTGGATTGTGAATTGGGTTTCTGCTGAATCCTGTATTTTGCTTCATTTTTTTGTTTTGTTTTTTTTGGTTTCCGCTGTTCTGATATGGGTGAACTGTAGTTGTTGATATTGGTTTGTTTTTTTCTGTCGCATCTTAATGGACAGGTTTGTGTTTGTTATTGGATTCAATTTATTGGTGTTGTCTTTTCATTTCTTTTCTTTAGAGGAGGGCCATGAAGATTTAATTTCATGGTTGTTTGCTCTTGCTTGACAGTGCTTTCATATTGTTTTCTGGGACCTCCTTTTGGTAATTTTGTGTCTCATTATTGATTTACATTCTGCTTATTGAAACATTCAGGAAGAAATTGAAGCTCCAATGTGGGTAGATCTTACTCTAGAAGCCAAGTCTAACTGCCAAGATAAGTGAGTATCTGCATGAATGATTATAAACTATTATTGGCCTTTCATGCTCGTTTATAAGCTGTCATCGAACTGCGATAATGACACGTTTTTCATTGTCTTTTGCTCTGCCACAGTGATGATCGGTGGTTTCATACAAGCCATCAGTAAGCGTCCTGCATCCTTCAATTATTTGTCCATTTCTCTTTTGAGTCTTGAAAACTTTCGGTGGATGAATAAACAAATATGTCCATCTGAATTTCAGGTTTCACCAATGTTCTTCTCGCCAGTTAAAGTCTTCCTTTGCCAATTCTATCGAGGGAAGTTTGTCTTCAGACTTTGACTCAAACGGACCTTCTTCACCAAATCTTCCATCTTCAGTCTCTAGATCACGGGGCAAACACTACACAAGCAAAAAATGGAGAAGAGATGATTTTGATGTTTTATCGAATAAGCAGCATCCAGTAAAGGGTTTGAATGGGAAATCTCCATCAGTGAAACCAGGTACCAAAATGAAACCCAAGTGTAGCTTCACAAAATCCAAAGGAACTGTGAGGTCAAATACAAGTTTGGCTTCTAATGGAGGTTTACCTGGGCATGCCAAGTCAAATGATTTGAAGGCTGCACTCCATTACAGGGGCTTACAAAGTGGCTCAAGTTCTACGGTGGATAAAGCAGTTGAGAGCACTTCAAGTACTATTACATCATTGGGCAGTCAGCAACCAGAGCAAAAGGGCCATGAGGTATCAAGTCAAGCATTTGGTCATACAAGTGGGCTTTTGTCTGCTCTAAGAATTAGTCTTAAGAAAATTTGTGTTACAAGACCAGCTTCAAGAGTGAAGACTAATAATTGCAGCAGGAAACAAAGGGAACGGAAGTCTTCATCTGGCAAGTCTAGCGTGGGATCATCTTCACACCTTGGTTATGATTTTGGCAGTTCCACATCTGCATTTACACAGAAAAAAGAATACACCCCAGACAGCAGAAATGTTGCTAGGATGACTAGACCAGCAAAGCACAAAATAACAGGTTCCTTTGCATCCAATGCTTCAAATGCTCGAGCCAAGGAGGGAGGCTGTGATTCTAGAAGGAGAGATATAAATAATGTCAGAAAGTTTTCTTCCCAACAAGCTGCATCTAAGGTTATAAACTCAATGAATTTCATCATCTACATGTTACAAACATTGTTCTGCTATATAGAAATGATGATAACTACTTATTTTGCTGAATTTCCATGCCACAGTGTTTTAATCTTACTTGTAATCAATTAATCTGGATGCTGTTTTGGTCCTTTTTTAGTATTTAAAAGAATATCAAGTGTATTAACAAGTTGTTTTATTCTTTACTGTGCAGGTTCAAAATCAGACTCCATCCTTCAAAGCTTCGGTGCCATATGGGGTTAATGAACAAGGTTCTTTAACTAGCGCTAGAAATGCCATGGGAAAAGTCAGATTAGGGGGGCATGGCAGATACCGCATTAGAGGAAAGGAAAATGTGAGAGAAGTATCGCAAGTGAGCCAGAAACTGAGGAGAGATGGTGGAAGCATGGTTAGGAGAAAGAATGCGAAGGTTTTATCAAAGAACGATAGAACAGGGTTGCCTGGTCCAGAGGTATGTTTCTTTTTATTACAAGGTTTCTTTGGCAAAATTAAATAAGGCGAAAGAAAAGGGAAAAAAGAAGAGAAAGGAAAATTCTAGCATAACCCTGAAATAACACAAGGACAAGCTATCTACCTCTTATTCGTCAGTTCAACTTACATGTGCATTTAAAAAGTGTAAAATGCTGAATTAAATCTTTAGAAAAGTTATAACAGCTGTTCACATACTTCCCAGGGGCAATGTTGCACGGCATGATTTGCCTTTAGTACAAAAAATGTCTTGTTTCTACTGAATCTCTTAGTTGGTAAGAATGAATAGCAGAAACTTTTGTCTCAAGGAATTTACAAAGAGTAATTTCTGGTTCATTTGGGGTCTTCCTTCCTACAACTTTATAAGAGATAATGTTGAGTTGCTTCTCTATTTGGTTCTTAATCAGTAGCAAAGGGCAGATATAGTTTGCTGCTGAGAAGCATATGAATGGAATCTATTTTGTTTCTGCATCAAGCTCCCTTCACCTCCTATGAAATCAAATCCATAGGCCACCCCCATGATTAGCAGTGGTTTGGGGTTGTCCTCCCTACAACTTTATAAGAAATAATGTTGAGTTGGTTCTCTATGTGGTTCTCAATCAGTAGCAGTGATTGTATGATATAAAAGGGCAGATATAGTTTGCTGCTGAGAAGCATATGAATGAAATCTATTTTGTTTCTGCATCAAGCTCCATTCACCTCCTACGAAATCAAAGCCATAGGCCAACCCGTGATTAGCAGTCCTTTGCATGTGCAGCGAGATGGTGTGTGCTATTCAAAGTCCATAGTTCACTCAACTGCCAGTAAATTCTTCTTGTGTGCAAGTCTTACCAGACTCTCCCTCTCTCTCCCCCCCCCTCTCTCTCTCAAGAAGGAAGGTTTCTTCTTGCATTCACATAGAGACTGAGATTTTGTGTCGGTAACAGTCTTGTATGGTTTCAATTTTGTGCTGTTCTCATGTGAACACTGACCACAGGTCAACTTCTGCATTTGGAGAGTATAAACAATTGTATGGATGCTTAGATGAACTGATGAAGAAAATATTAATTACAATGTCTTCTCATGCTGTTGCATGTCAACTCACTAAAAGATGGTTTACATTTTTGTGACTACTTTTACTCCTAATCTGATTTTCCAATGAACTGGACTTGTGAGCAGGGCAATGTCGGCAGTCCAAGTAAGGGAAAACGTCCAACAAATGCAGTTCCAAGGGTCTCCATTCGTTGAGAAAGGATTGAAGGACCATTCTCTTGTTTGAAATAATAATAATAATTACAAAAAAAAAAAAAAAAGCAATCCTGCACAGGCTCCTATACTTTGGGACAAATTTCATGTACATATGCTGTAAACTTTCTTAGATTGATTTGGAGCACTATGCTCTCTTTGGTTATATCTGGTTCTTTATGAACTTGTCATTCAAAACCTACCTTCACATAAACTCCAAAAGTTTTCTAACTACTAGATTTAGTGTAGTAATTGCCAAACTTAAAATTTGAGGTCTGAGGTCGAACTATTTCAACTCAAAAAAAAAAAAAAAAGAAGGGGTTTTCAGTTAATCTCATATGTACAAGAGGAACGTACCCATTATATGGGATTATAGACTACACACAACCTTTAAATCCGATTTTCAAAAACTTAAGATATATAGGTAGGCAATTTTCTCAATAGTTATAGCATATTTGTATTTATCATTACTACACACGCCTCTTAACTCTCTTGGCTGCCACAATTGCATGCTGATTTCTGTAGCCTGATTTGGAAATTAATTAATTGTATATGTGCTACACATGTTAATCAATGATACAAACTATATATATATATATATATATATATATATTATTAAGAAGTTTATTAGACTAATAGTAATAATTTTTTAATCTCATAAATCTTATAAATGACTAACATTTTTGTTAAAAAAGTACAATTTATCAAATAATTTTTATATTATATATATTTTTATTAAATTACGTAACATTAATATATATATATATATATTTATTTATTTATTTATTTATTTTTTACTAAATTGTTATTGTTACCTTACTATCAGTTTTTTTTTTTTTTGAACCCATTCGAATTATAGAAGGGTAGTTAATTATGAGTGACATTAAATGTTAAATTTCCTGATATAATTTCCTCTAGCTTTATGTTTAGTGGTCAGTAGACCACATAGAGTGGTTGATGGCTACTAACCCACCGATGGCAAGTAATTCCGCGTTTCCCGCAACAAATTATGCATATTATGGGGACGCATCCAAAGAAAAAATGTGCTAGAAAATGATGGGTAACCCAGAATTGGGTCCCACAAGATTTTCCTCAGACCATCAAGATAGACACGGGGTAGTTAAGTGGTCGCATTTTCACCATTTTTTTTTTCTACACAAAATCAACAATTAAGCGCACAAGCTATACTAACAAAGAGTAATGTTATATTATCCTGTTATTATGTTGTGTTGATTTTTTTAAATAAAAGGAAATTTAAGGAAAATAAATAAAGAAAACTATTTCAACAAAAAATCTTTTTTTTTTTATTAAATATCGGTTTGAGATTACAATATTATTTATATATTTAACTTGTAGGGATGCATTGCTTTAGTTATTTATTTTTGTCTTGTCTGTCATAAAATAAATAATTCTACTATTTAACCATGCACATGAACTTGGACAATATCTCCTAATCATGAGTGGATTAATATTAAAAATAACAGGTGTCAATGAGTTTGGCTATCATTTAGTCCGTTCAAAAGTCTCTTTAAAATCTATCATATGTAACAAATGATGAAAAGAAAATTAATTAAACAAATAATAATAAAAAAGACCCACAAACCCCACAATATTACTATTATCAAGCGTATGAAATAAAACTGAATAACAATTTCTACCATAGAAACTTCACATAATTTACCTTTTACAAGCAGCATAAGATACTTTAAACTTGCGATATGTTTCGGTAGTTTCTTTGATTCAATCCAAAATTGAGGCAGATAATAAAGTAGAACCTTTCATGAATGCAGAAGCTGCAATTTTA
The DNA here is from genome assembly GCA_021464305.1 of Kandelia obovata. Lineage (NCBI taxonomy): Eukaryota > Viridiplantae > Streptophyta > Magnoliopsida > Malpighiales > Rhizophoraceae > Kandelia > Kandelia obovata. The sequence goes on from CM038482.1 coordinate 4,551,040, forward strand.
GAAGCCAATCCATGCAATGCAAAGAAAATGGAGAGAACAACCAATCAATCCAAAGTGGGCATATGGCAAAGCAGGGAGAAAGGAAGAGAACTCAAAATAATAACCATACTGCTGTTAAATGAATAAGAATAGGCAATGCAACGATCCATAAACTTCTAAATAAACAGAAAGAACTAAGAAACGGTTGGGGACTCTAAAAGGAGCAATTATTCCTTACTGAATGGTTCAATATGTAATTCTATGTGTTCTAATGGGTAACAAATTAAACCTTCAGATTTGAGCTGTGTGGGGGGTAGAAGCTGAGGTGTCTTACGTGCAGTCCAAATAATAAGAGAAGGGATTCTTGATGACCAAACAGACAAAAGTAGGAAACTGCTAGGAACCTGAATTCTTTCAACTTATCCGTGAGTAAGTCCAAGAGTCCCCCCCCTAAATCTCTTTCCGTATACTTCATTTCCACTGCCCATTGTTTCCATCTGTTCAACGAATATGACTGGCTCAGTCCCCACCTCATCAATCAGGCACAATACTTGCTCATATCTTGAATACATAGATGGGGAAAGACGCGTCACTATCGTTCCACAAAAATTGAATTATACTACTGGATAATCAATTTGCTCGCTAACTATATAGTCAAATTTAAATCATATATAGTGTTATGCTCATTGCTCAGAATTCAGCATGTTATCGATTTCTAACCGCATTGAATTCAAAGTACCAAGAAAAAGATGAATGAAGACGATGGTAGACATTGAAGAAGAAAGGATAATAAAATTTGAAAAAAAAAAAAAAAAAAGGGAAAAGGCTCGGTTAAATTGATAGTTGTTACTATTAGCTAATAATTATTTTTTTGATGTTTGAATAAATTGATAGTGGTTAGTGATAAAATGTGCAATGCGACCAAAATTCTAGAATAATGGAACAAAATAAATAAGCATAAAAAAAAGATAAATAAGCTTCAAAATAAATATGAGATTTTGGAAGACTATTTATCTACTTGTAAAAATTCTCATGAGCACTCACGACTTTTTCTTTTTTTTTTTTCTCCTTCTCATGCACCAGATTCTCCCCCAATAGAAACGCAAAAAGGGAAATTTTATGAGAATTGTTATGCATCTATTAACCTTAGATTGTTTGGTAGTTAAATTATGAATATTTTTTTAAAAAGACAAAATGGAAATTTTATGAGATTATTTTAGAGAAATTTAACTGAGTAATTTTTTCTAATAAATTTGGAAGCAATTTTTTATTTTTGATAAAATAAAAAATAAAAATAGATCATTATTTTTTTATTTTATTTATTTTCTAAGAAAAGAAAAAATTAGAAGCAATTTTTTTGCTTCCTTTCTCAAAAAGAGGGTTGAAGAACAGTTCTTTTCTCTCTCTCCCTTTTTTTTTTTTGAGAGAAAATAAATAAAAAAATAATATTTATGAATTTTTTTTTTTTTTTCTAAAAAAATAAAAAGGGAAAGTTAGGGTTTTTTTTTTTTTTTAAAAAAAAAAAAAAAAATTTCAAACCCTTTTTTTTTTTTTTTTTTGAGAGAAAACAAATAAAAAAAATAAGAGTTATGAATTTTTTTTCTTCTTTCTAAAAAAATAGAAAGGGAAAGTTAGGGTTTTTTTATTTTTTAACAAAACAAAACAAAAAAAAAATTAAAGTAAACAAAATGAGAATTGGGGAGTAAGAGAATCTTGATATCATTTTTATTTTGTTTCTTTTTATTTCCTATAATCTGTGAATTAAGGAAGAGTCACCTTATAAACAAGAATGAATAAGGATAATTGAGTTTGATTTTAGTTTTATATATGTAGGTAAGTATATATTTTTTAAAATTAAGAAAAAACTTGAGTATTGTTTTGTGATAATTTTTCATAAATTTTCAAATCAAAGATATTTAAATATATTATAATGATAAAATTTTGATTACAATTAAGGATCTTATTTATTTAAAAAATTATTTCTTAATCATAATTAAATATTCATAATTATAAGATTTTTTTTTTAAAAAAAAAAAAAAAGAGAAATAAAAGAAGGAAAGAGAAGGAAACATTACTCTCAAATCCTCTCTTTTTTTTAAAAAGTGGCTAAATATATTAAAAAAAAACTATTTTCAAGTTTTCTTAAATGGAAAAAAATATTCCTTTCAATTTTATTTAAAAAATTAAAATAAAAGAATATTATAAAATTAAATCATTTATTTTAATCAAAATTAACAAAAAAAAAACTTAGTTTAAATCAAATTTAGTTAATATAAAATCTAAGATTTATTATTTTAATATTTGTAATCAGATATAGAAAATATAGTAGTACTGTGCAGATACAAATCAAGTCTGCACATATATATAAATACTTATTTGAAACCAATCCTCTGTGAGTATGAACTTAGTATTGTATGAGTTAGGTGTACTGTTTCCGTAAATACATCTCATGTTTATAAACTTCAAACGATGGAAACGTGGTACTGGCTTGCAATGTATTTGTTAGCTTCATAACAACGTTTGAGATTTCATATTTTAAGTGAAAGCTACACCTGTAATACCCAGAATTCATAAATTAGCTTCATAACAGCATTGGCCATTGCTCTAACTGTAGCTCTAAATGAATTTGAGTCACCAACACTAATGATAATAAATAATAATAACAATTGTGCAAACATTAAGGAGATTTTTAATTTGAGTATTGTATATAAATAAATTAAGTTAACTTGATATTGTACATGAATAAAAAGACAATTTTTAATAAAAATATATGTAATTTTAAGGTAGTAAATTGGTTACATAAGCGAAAGTGCATCAAGAAATGGTTTAAAAGAGACAGAGAAAAGGGGTAATACGGCACATAAGGAAAGATTGTCTGTGCGATGCTTTTAAGCTGGCCCCCACTCCACATTTTCTTCGGCCGCAGCTCTCTCATCGAAACACAAACACACAAGTGGTCATGTCGTTCGGTTGGAGGAGTACCCATTCATCACTCCAACGTTTCAAGCCATATATATCTTCTTCAATACACGTAACATGCTGCAAGGCTCCTCCTCTAGCCCACATCCCTTCCTCTCAATTTTTCTCCCCATGGCTACTACTACTGCTGCTGCTACTACTACTGTTCAGCACGAGACGCCAAGTGCAACACGCGTGTTAGAATATTTCACGGACAATGATAGCCAGTACGAAGAAGAGGAGAAGAGGAGGAAGAGGAAGGTGTGATGAGGAGGACGAAAGCACGCCGCGCGATTTCAAGAGCATGCTTTTGGGGTGCGGCCGCGGCAGGCAAAGAAGAGGGTGCTGGTGGTCTTTGGGGCAAGTCTTCTTGGACCCTAGAGCCAGGTGGTTCCAAGAGTGGAATAGGATATTCCTCCTCGTCTGCGCCACCGGTCTTTTTGTGGACCCTCTTTTCTTCTATGCCCTCTCCATAAGCGAAACTTGCATGTGCATCTTCGTCGACGGGTGGTTCGCCGTCACCGTCAATTCTCCGGTGCATGACCGACGCTTTGCACGTGTGGATGTTTGGCTGCATCTCAAGGTGGCCAGTAAACGGTACGGTGGTGGTGGTGATGAGAAGCATAGAGGTGGGCTCCTCACGGCGCTTCCTCTCTCCCTCGCCAGGATGAATTGGAAGGCCAGGAGAGGACTTCTCTTCGATCTCTTTGTTATTCCTCCCATACCACAGGTGAGATTAATCGTGTTCCGATTTTCTTTCCATAGTTAATATTAATATTAGTAGTAATCAGGCCAATGAATTTAATTAGGATTTGAAATTACGGGCTGAGGGTGAAATTAAAATTGCAATTAATTGTGTTTTGTGTCCATCTAACATATTTATTAATAAATAAGGCATTAGTTACCGCTGCAATTATACTGATGTGACAGAAGGTACACATACCTTGTCGGAAGCAAACTCCATATAAAATACTGTAATTTAGAACGGATTTTTTAGCACCTTGGTCTTCAGTTACATAGTAAACTTTTATTTTATTACTTTTTTATTTTTATTTATTTATAAATCGTGCATCACTTTTGACCCCATAATCATGCATCATACTAATAATTGAATAAAGTTTTGTCTGGATAACAAATGGACAGGTCGAAAAATGTGTACAAATCTTGGGTTAAGGGCTTTTTTTTCGTACGCTTGTGTTCGAAAAGAGATGACACGTGAAGATGCCACCGCCGAGTGCAACGAAAAGACCAATGTGACATAGCCATTTATGTCCTTTCTTCTTAATTTCACGGGATACATTGAGAGGGGCAAATTAGTAAGGGTAAATAGGGTATAGAAGGATGTTCATAATTTTTTTTTATTTATTAAAAAATTTATTAAATTATAATTTATATAATAAATTAAATTTTTTATTTATATAAATCTCATATATATATATATATATATATATATATATATATATATATATTTAAAAAAAAAACTTATTTTGAAAATCAAACGACCAAAATTAATATGGTACCAAGTACCTGACATGAATTGATGTAACCAAAGTCGAAAAGGACAGTTTACATTATTCAGGCTATTTCTGTACTTGGGAGTTTGTGATGGGAAAAACAAAGGAAATTTCCTGTAAAACTACCTAATGTTATTATTTACCATAATGCTATGATATAGTAATTTTTGTAGAAAGCTGTAAAGTTGAAATCCACGACCGTACAACAAATTCCTGCACGAACAAAAGTGCTGTTAGCAAACTGTCCTTTTGTTGTGCATTGCCAACATATTTTTTGTCGTAATATAAGATTTGTATAAGATCCATGACCTCACCCTTCCTCCTTCCTTAATTTAAATGAGTAACTAATTTAAGTCTGATTATATATAGCTACTAACTAATCGGGTGCTTTTTGTTCGTGGAACTTTTGAGATATGACTCCTAATTAACTTTAAGAATTAAAAAATATCTGACCCTTTTTTTTTTTCGGTGCTTTTGTTTCTTGTGTGTGTGTGTGTGTGTGTTTTTTTTTTTTGGGGGGGGGGGAGAGGAGATTGAGACGTTTGTGGTCTTGAAGCTTTGGGAGGAATAACGATATTCCATTTTAGGCAGCAATGTAATAATTTAGAGAAATCTATACTTTTAATGGCATTGATAGTTTATTGGAATGGAATTGGATTTCAATAGATTCTTGTGAGAGAAAATATCCCGCTTTAATTATTTTTTTAATAGTTAAAAACATCTCAAACAAAATAAAAGAAAATAAAAAATTCTTTGTGGATAAAGTTATTGTTTGCTCCCATTTTATTACTTACTATTCAAATATATATATATATATAAGATATAGATTTTATTTTCTAAAATAGTAATTTAATTAATGTTCAGTATGTCTCTTTTTAATAGTGAATTTTCTCAATAAGAAAAATAGAATAAAAACAATAACAAATAATCTTATATAATATATCTTTTTTTATCAAAAAAAAAAGTGTAAATTTTATTTAAAAAAAAAAGAGGGTTATTTCATGCTGTGTAGTCTATACTTTAGTAAGTTTTCTAAGAAGAAAGAAATTAAAATTCAAATCTTAAAATCAAACTATAAAAATATAATTCTTTTCAGTTTTTACTGTGACTTCCTTTGATTAGAACGAAAGAGTTACTTAATATTACACAAGTTTACCCTTAGTACCACTTGATTATAATACTAAAAAATACTTATAATTACAAAGTGCTCCATAGGATCAAGGACCTTAAAACTATAATGGCCTAATACTTTGAGAAAGTTTTCCATTAAAAATATAATAATAATAATAATAATAAATTAAAGATGACTTTTTTTTTCACTTTATACAGAAAACTAAGCTACAAAATAAGAATAACTTTCTTCTATATTCTTCTCTCCCCATTCAGGTAATTCAACTCGAAAATTAAGGCTCATTGGGAGCAAAAGCTGTGTGTATGTCATTACCATCGAGTTGTATTCAATCATTACTTAAACCAATATGTGTGGTTAATCACATGTTTTGATTGACAATTACAATGAAATTAAATTGCAGATTGTACTATGGGTGGCAATTCCCTCATTGCTAAGACAAGGATCGATAACACTTCTGATGACTGTCTTTCTGATCACATTCCTCTTCCAGTATCTCCCCAAGATCTACCACTCCGTTCGCCTCCTCCGCCGCATGCAAAATGTATCCGGCTACATATTTGGAACCGTTTGGTGGGGAATTGCCCTCAACATGATTGCATACTTTGTTGCAGCCCACGTAAGTTTGCCTTTAGTGACACTGGTGTCTTTATATAATCTCCTACATTAATATTTTGTCATCAAAGTTTCTTTTTGTCGATGACATGAACTCCATTTTGTGCCTATTTGTTGTGTCCACTTGTTAATTTGTAGGGGATTTCATTAAAAAAAAAAATGTTCAAATTCAAGTAGTTGGAAATACAAAAATCAAATAGTCTGCTCTTGAAAACAGAAGAAAGAGGAGATCGCGTTGGTCTCGGGTGGATGGAGAATAAATAGTCATCAGGTGTTATTCAATAGTTATTAGTCATTTTTATTAAATACTATTAATTTTATATATTAAAATTATCAAATTTTAACAAACATTTGGTTGTTATCCATAAATTACTAATTATCAACTTTTAATGGAATGTAGTCAATTTGAAACGAAAAGATAAAGGAAAGCTCGTGTTGTGCTAATGAAGTATTTGATGCTTACAAAAATAATTGAAACTAAGCTACCAATAGAAAAAGAGGATTATTTACTGATTGAGCTTTAAAGTCGAGTGGTACTAATCAGGATCCTCACATAGAGTATATAGAAAGGAGTTCAATTCTCCATCTTGTAGTTTCAAATTAAATAATAATAATAATAATAATGACATTCCTATTTGATAGATGCTTTCTTAACTGCGAAATCTTTTTTTTTTTTTTGAAATCTTGTATTTTTTTTTATCTTTGTGTGAAGATAAAAAGTGTAAAATTGAAAGTATTGCATATTCTCATCATTGAAGTTGTCCGTATCTTCAATTGGTCAACTGGGGTCAGTAAACAACATAATTGACTTGTTGATTGACTTGGTCAGCAACTTATGGTAAAATTAACTTCTGCGCTAGATTCTTGGAGATGCATATTGATTTTTTTTCTTTCTTTCTTTTTTTTTTTTTATGTAAATCCACTAGTAATTGTGTCAAATTTTGATACAGTCCCATCAATTTTGGGAAAAAGAAAAAGAAAAAAAAAAAAGAAAATGCATGGAATAGATGTGATTAGAGGTGAGAACGAAATAGAAAGAGATTGAGAAAACAAGAAGTAAATGCAGTGCCTCGATGGGTTTTGTGGCAAATATTAATTATTTTCACAAGCATTTTTGTCCCTCTGAACTTTCTTCTCAAGAAAGTGCCTTCTCTGTTTCCAAAATATGAGCAGGCAGCAGGCGCATGTTGGTACTTACTGGGGATGCAAAGGGCTGCAAAATGCTTGAAAGAGCAATGCAGAATAACCGAAAGCTGTGGGATAAGGTTGTTATCTTGTAAAGAACCCATTTACTATGGAACAGGAAGCAAGGTGACAGACAGACTAAGATTGGCATGGGCAAAAAATAATGGAGCGAGAAATACGTGCTTAGATGGCAATGGAGAAAATTTTGGATATGGAGCTTATCAATGGACTGTTCAACTTGTCACAAATGATAACAGATTGGAGAAGATACTCTTTCCCATCTTTTGGGCCCTAATGACTCTAAGGTACTCTATATGTTTTATATAGTTCCTTGAAGACATAAAAAGAAAAAAGTTGATATATTTTTGTAGAATTGCCGCATTTAGTTTTAGCTGCTTCTTTTGTGCCACGAGCAGCACATTTGGGAACTTGGTGAGCACTACGGAATGGTCAGAAGTTATTTTCAATATAATTGTTCTGACAAGCGGACTGGTCTTAGTCACCATGTTAATAGGAAACATAAAGGTAATAATTCCATGTGCTAAGTTATATATATATATATTTATTTATTTATTTATTCAGAGAACTTCCTCTATATAATCTTCAATTTGATTTCTGAAACTTTCAATTTTGTTCCTTTGAGCAATGATGCGTTTATGCCACAATTGGATTGGTCATGTTGAAGGTGTTCTTGCATGCCACTACGTCAAAGAAGCAAGCAATGCAACTGAAAATGAGAAACATAGAGTGGTGGATGAAGAAGAGGCAGCTGCCTCAAGGATTCAGGCAGCGGGTACGCAACTATGAGCGGCAGCGCTGGGCGGCAATGCGTGGCGTCGAGGAAAGTGAGATGATTCGGAACTTCCCTGAGGGCCTCAGAAGGGACATCAAGTACCATCTCTGCTTGGATTTAGTGAGGCAGGTAGTACATGATTTGATTTCATAACTACTGAGCAGATTCACCAAAGAAGAAGCATTATTTGAGATCCCTTTCGAAAATTCAATCCTATTTCAGGTACCGTTGTTCCAACACATGGAAGATCTGGTGCTAGAGAACATCTGTGATCGCGTCAAGTCCCTTATTTTCACAAAGGGAGAAACAGTAAGTTTTAATTAGATAGGTTCTCATATATGAATACGAATCAGTAGTTTCATTAAATTTTGGGATTTTGTTGAAAATGTCACAACGGCTAAGTCTTTGTGCGAGTTCCTTGTAGATAACAAGAGAGGGTGACCCTGTCAAGAGAATGCTATTTGTAGTCAGGGGACATCTTCAAAGTAGCCAAGTCCTGAGAGATGGTGTCAAAAGTTACTGCATGTTAGGCCCTGGAAATTTCAGCGGTGATGAATTGTTGTCATGGTGCCTAAGAAGACCATTTGTCGACCGCTTGCCACCATCTTCGTCCACACTGATAACTCTAGAGACCACTGAGGCATTTGGTCTGGAAGCTGAAGATGTGAAGTATGTGACCCAACATTTTAGGTACACTTTTGTTAACGAGAAAGTTAAGAGAAGTGCAAGATACTACTCACCCGGATGGAGAACTTGGGCTGCTGTGGCAATCCAGTTGGCTTGGAGAAGGTATAAGCACCGCTTAACGCTTACTTCACTGTCTTTCATTCGGCCTAGAAGGCCTTTGTCGCGGAGTTCTTCAATGGGGGAGGACAGGCTCAGGATTTATGCGGCTATGTTAACTTCGCCAAAGCCAAACCAAGATGATTTTGACTTTTGAGAGTGATAAAAACCTGTGCTTTGTGGATCTCAGTTTGTTCGTCTAAATGCAGTTCTGGCGATTAAATGTTGTACTAATGTTCATTTCACCGCTTAGTTTAATGACTAAATTTGTGGCCAGGAGCCCATTGTACGAGTCCTGTTTCAAATTTCTGGTCTGGAGACCATACTATTCTTGACCCATTTCATTTTCGTCCCCAGAGAAAGTTGTTTATTCCCGTAAACTTTGCTGCTAACAAGCTTTTAACCTTCTGCCTTGTACTTGCATCATATTTGGGAAATTCTCCATATATAAATCATTTATGTTCTGTTTGAATCTCACAAATCACGAACACTGCCTTCAAGATTTACTTTCTAAAGCTCCAGAACTAAGCCACTCTTCCCTGGATTCGATCACAAAAAATTTTGGGAGCTTGCTTTTGCAGTTTTAACATTAGAGTTTCGAGTTTCCATTCTCAATGTCAACATTAACAAGCTCGAAGTATAAAGACCAAGGCAATTATGTAAAATAACCAGTCACAGGAGGGAAGACTAGCTACAAAAAATGGATCATTTTTCTTGACCCCAGAAGATAGATTGAAAGTAGAACAGAATTATAAAGGAGACATCAGACTTTCAGAGTCTCCAAGGCCTCTACGGCTGAAAATTGCTTTGTGGCAAGTTCTGGACCAGCAGAGCCCCTAAAGAGCAAAATTGCAAGGCTTCCAATCTGAAAATGGATAAAATATCCATAGCAGTGTGTCACATATGAACCAAAATCCGTTCCTACAATGCATTGCCACCCAGGTCCATGTGTTCTATCGAATTCCTGCATCAAGCACAACCCACATCATCAATAGGCCAGATAATTTATGTCTGATATTCTCAGTCCGAAGCCTATACTAATTAAATTTACGTTCATTTAGCAAACACGTGAATATCAGAAACAAGTTCATTAAAGAACTTCATCACTGAATTTGTCTTAGTTTCATTACGCTTCCTAGCCAATTTACACAGAACCTGATTTTTCCTACTCTTTTTGAACTTGCCTTTTTGATGAAACGAGCAATCTCAGTGGCCTCAGTGACATCAAAGGAATCGAGGGCCTTTGCTGCAAGATCAAGTGCATCTTGTTGCATGGTTTGAAGCATGTCAGTCTCACCAATAACTGCCTTGCCTTCCAACATGGCTACTATGAGATCGAATTCTCCAAAATTTTCTTTTGAAAAATAAAAAATAAATAAATAAAAACCAGAGACCTGTATTATTGGTAATGGTGGAGAATCACTGAAGTTGTGGATCAAGTGGAGATGCTTCGGGCATAATGTTCGGTTCTGGAGGGGGGCTTGAATGTTAGTGGGTCAGCCACGTATAGGATCCTTTGTGGTCAGCAACAAATGCCGTGGAATTATACCATTCAGCTATTTTTGATGCTGATGAGGCTAGTGGACCCCTTGTGATAGCAAATGGCTAATGGACCCCTGTTGTGTGCTGTAAATGGAGCATTCTTATAGGCGTCGAGAAATTGTTGGCACAGCTACATGTCACGGAGTTAGATTTTAAACGTGCTTTAGACGTGCTAACTCGCACGACACTTAGATAATCTTGCGAGAGATGATGCTAAGTAAGCCTTGAAGAGAGTTACAACCAACTCAAAAGAGAGAGAAAATGAGAGGCTTTGAGATAGAGAGAAGGAAAGTAGGCACAAGTGTATAGTAATATAGACAACTTTACTATTGAGAGGTGTAGATGTGTAAAGGTGTGTTTACAAATGAGAGAAATGAAGGTATTTATAGTTGCTTCCCCTCCTCAATGTGTGGCTACAATTATTGATTCTAGAGAATTTTATGGATAAGTATTTAGATATTTACAATGGAGTATTCTAAAGAGGGACACCTAAATATTCTTCTAGAATTATCCTTAACTTGAGTTGGGGCACCAATTGAGCTAGCATGCAACAAGCGGGCTAATAGCATACTTGAATCAGCCCGTGACACCCTCCCCCACTTATTTTCGCGACATCCTCGTCGCGTTTTCATTCTTGTAGTGGTGGATGAAATCCGCAAACTGCTAAAGTATGTCCTCTCGTTCCCAACTAATCTCTTCGTCTGGCAAATCTTTCCATTTCACCAAGTACTCGGTGTAGTTAGGAACTCCCCTCCGTCGGATCACTCGATCAGCAAAAATGGATTCCACCTCCTTGTCAAACTTGGTGACCACAGCGGTTGGTGCGCGCTTGGACTTGCTTCGACTAGGATCCTTGTCATTCCCATGAAAAGGCTTTAAAAGACTTATATGGAAGACATTGTGGATCTTGCGCTTTGATGAGAGTTGGACTTGGTAGGTGGCCTTTCTCACACGCTTGATAACAGGAAATGAACCTTCGTACCTTTTTACCAAGCCCTTATGCACGTTGCGTGGAGACTTGAGTTGGTTAGACAGCAACTTTACCATCACCAAGTCTCCTTTCGCATATGTTTTTGTGTGTTACTTCTTGTGGACTTTGAAAGGTTTTTTACAGTCCGGAAGCACCACAACAGGTTCTTTGGAGGTAACTTGCTTTAATTCTGCAAGCTCCGAGGGTGCCATGTGATATGGGGCCATGGCAGGAGGTTTGGCACCGTGTTCCAGCTTAATGTGGTGATCCACATCTTGTCTTGGAGGCAGCTTCTTTGGCAACTCGGGAGGCATCACGTCCTTGAACTTGGCAAGGACACCTTGGACGGAATGTGGTAATACAGGAGTAGGTGCTGCTATGTCTTCCCTATTGCTGAGTTCCCTTGTGGTAGGAATGTGACCGTCACCTGTCTTAAGACCCCGTTTGAATTCCAGGGTAGAAATCGTTGATGGTTCTAATTTCCCCTTACTTCCTCAAAGGGATCACTTGGATTTTGCACGTGTCAAGAATTACAAGAGAACTTGAAGCAGGAATGAGAAAAGTAGAGGCTTTGCAGAAAAATGCAAGACCTAGCACGACTTTCAAATCATCCATAGGAACGATAGAAAAGTCTAACTTACCCGTTCAATCTCTAATTTGGACAGCTACTCTTTGCGCTACACCTTGGAGAGGTTTTGCCTCCGAATTGACAGCCTTAATGGTGTCATTCCCCTTTGCGAGTTTGAGGCCTAGACGTTTGGCCTCTTGGACATCCATGAAGTTGTGCGTTGCTCCCGTTTCTAGCATTGCATATGCAGTTTTGCCTTCAATGGCGACGTCCACGTATAACATTCCCTTCTCCTTAGGAACTGTTGGAGAGAAAAGCTTTGACAGGTTGCCTAATTGTTGAATGGCTCCCATGTCGAGTTGGGACTCTTCCTTAGATTTCTCCTTGTTGAGTTCCGCGATCATTGCATTCATTGCCCTACGGTTAGGGCAATCCTTCACCCAGTGAGGTCCATCACAAATGAAACATGGCTTTGGGGGATTACCTGTGTTACGTTTGCTCGAAGTATGGTCATGCTTGGGATTGTCACTTGAGGATTTCTGGTTTCCACCCTCCTTGCGGATTGCATTCTGTTTCTGCCCATTATTCTCCCCCTCACTTCTGTTGGAGTTCGGCCTTCTATTCTTGGAAGAGTAGTCGATGAGCATTTCGGCAGCAGCACTCGCCGCATCTAGAGTCTGCATATCACGTCTGTCTAGCTCTACTCGTGCCCAATCCTTCAAGCCGTCCTTGAAGTGGAAGAGAAGCTCTCTATCGGACCTGTCTCTTATACACATCTAGATGTGTATAAGAGACAGTATCACGTCTGTCTAGCTCTACTCTTGCCCAATCCTTCAAGCCGTCCTTGAAGTGGAAGAGAAGCTCTCTATCGGACATGTCAATTTCAAGCATAATAGTAGTAAATTCCTTGATGTAATCGGAAATACTATATGTTTGGCTTAAGCGACGTATCTTCCCTCTAACTTCATTGTCCGCATTGTGAGGTACAAAGTATTTTCGCAATTCAGCCTTGAATTGCTCCCAGGTGTTGAGAATGCATAAGTTTTTCTCACGTTCGGAATGCTTCCTTCTCCGTCATAGTTGGGCAGCATCCCTCAAGAATATTGGGGCGTTACATACCTTTGCAAGGTTTTCGACAATCCCCATGACCTTAAAATATTGTTCAAGACTAAAGAGAAAGTTTTCCACCATTGTGGCGTTGTGGGTTCCATTATAAATGGTCGGCTTAGGGACCTTCAAACTATGGACAATAGAGGCACTTGTGGTCGCAGCAGTCGTACCACTCGAGTGTGTGCTACTTTGATGACGTGACTCCATCTCCCTACGAAGATCATGGATCTCTCCTTCCATGAACTTACGTAAGTCGGACAGCTCTTCATTGATAGAGCATATTCGATCCTTAAAGGTGCAACCAAGATCTTGAATCATAAACTTGGCAGCCCGTGTAATCTCAGCATTCTCATGGATCAAGTTATCGACTTGATCACTAAGATCGCTTACAGCGGAGTTCACGTTAGTGATACTCCTCTTCAAGCCAACAACACGAGTCTCCATCGTTTCCTTTGCTGGAACTTTGGATTTGTTGCGTTTGTCTGGGACACCTTATTCCTCTCGCCCACGAACTTGTTGCTCGAACTGTTGTTCCACAGCAGCAACTCCTTCCTTACCTGTCATACTCACAACTCAAACAAGAACAAAGTAGGGACTAGGATTACCTTACTCTGATACCACCTGTCACAGAATTAGACTTTGGACGTGCTTTAGACTTGCTAACCTGCGCGGCACTTAGACAATCTTGCGAGAGAAGATGCTAAGTAAGCCTTGAAGAGAATTACGACCAACTCAAGAGAGAAAGAGAATGAGAGGCTTTGAGATAGAGAGAAGGAAAGTAGGCACAAGTGTATAGCAATGTAGAGAACTTTGCTATTGAGAGGTGTAGAGGTGTAAAGGTGTTTTTACAACCCTCATGGCCTTAAAATATTGTTCAAGACCAAAGAGAAAGTTTTCCACCATTGTGGCGTTGTGGGTTCCATTGTAAATGGCCGACTTGGGGACCTTCAAACCATGGACAATAGAGGCACTTGTGGTGGCAGCAGTCATACCACTCGAGTGTGTGCTACTTCGATGGCGTGACTTCATCTCCCTATGAAGATCATGGATCTCTCCTTCTATGAACTTGCGTAAGTCGGACAGCTCTTCATTGATAGAGCATATCTGATCCTCAAAGGTGCAACCAAGATCTTGAATCATAAACTTGGCAGCCCGTGTAATCTCAGCGTTCTCATGGATCAAGTTATCGACTTGATCACTAAGATCGCTTACAGCGGAGTTCACGTTAGTGATACTCCTCTTCAAGCCAACAACACGAGTCTCCATCGTTTCCTTTGCTGGAATTTTGGATTTGTTGCGTTTGTCTGGGACACCTTATTCCTCTCGCCCACGAACTTGTTGCTCGAACTGTTGTTCCACAGCAGCAACTCCTTCCTTACCTGTCATACTCACAACTCAAACAAGAACAAAGTAGGGATTAGGATTACCTTGCTCTGATACCACCTGTCACGGAATTAGGCTTTGAACGTGCTTTAGATTTGCTAACCCGCGCGACACTTAGACAATCTTGCGAAAGAAGATGCTAAGTAAGCCTTGAAAAGAGTTACAACTAACTCAAGAGAGAGAGAGAAAATGAGAGGCTTTGAGATAGAGAGAAGGAAAGTAGGCACAAGTGTATAACAATGTAGAGAACTTTACTATTGAGAGGTGTAGATGTGTAAAGTTATATTTACAAATAGGAAGAATGAGGGTATTTATAATTATTTTCCCTCCTCAATGTGTGACTACAATTATTGATTCTAGAGAATTCTATGGATAAACATCTAGATATTTACAATGGAATATTTTAGAGAGGGACACCTAAATATTCTTCTAGAATTCTCCTTGACTTAGGTTGTAGCATCAATTAGACTAGTATTGGGCTAGCATGTAACAAGTGGGCTGACAGCACACTTGAATCAGCCCGTAACATACAGCTCATGCAAGATTACAAAATTATTTTGATCCGGATTGAGTGGAGTGAACGAACACAATTAAATTTTATATTATATATAAAATATTAATATAATATAAAATATACGGATGTAACATAAAAATTAATTATATTGATATAATTTATTTTTTTATTTTACATAGATTTTCCCAATTTTTTGACCCTGCTTGTGGCTTGGCGGATAGGACTTCCGTCATGCGTAATCTGGTCAAGTCCTGATGTCCTATGGCCGTCTATTCCTATTTCTGTGGAAGGTAACAGCATTGAATTCAGAAAGCCTTCGGCATTACATTACTTTTTGACCGTTAATTTGATTTTTTTGTTTTGGGAAATTCTTTTGATGTATAGTTGTAGTTAATGATAAAAATTATAAATATTTGTTTAATAATTAAATATTATAAATATAAAATACATTAATTTATTGCATCCATGTTTTAGCTTCTGGATGTTATCGAATTGAAGTATTTTGCATCCCACCATGAATATGATAATTCTATATATATATATATTGTAGTCAGTAGTTGAGCATTATTGCTGAAATGGATAGGCCTATATCAACTACTAACATTGCATTATCACAGTAGTGGTAGCGCTTTTACATTAGCGGCATCACTTCTCCTAGCCTTCCTTCGAGACTTTTTGGAGAGCAAGTAATGAATGA
Organism: Kandelia obovata; assembly: GCA_021464305.1. Lineage (NCBI taxonomy): Eukaryota > Viridiplantae > Streptophyta > Magnoliopsida > Malpighiales > Rhizophoraceae > Kandelia > Kandelia obovata. The sequence goes on from CM038482.1 coordinate 4,566,780, forward strand.
GATTCCACAGCGATCTTGCAAAAACCCTGTTGCCATGCAAATTGCCTTTAGTTCTGATCCAATCGCCATGGAAATGCCACCATGACCAGAGAAGCCATATAAATCCGGCAGCCACTTGCATCTCAAGCCAAGTCACTGAAACCAGCTAGTCCAAGGGCACCCTTTGCTCACCCATCCAAGTTTATTTTCAAAACCAATGGCTCAGGTGGTTGTCAAGATATTAAATCAGGCAGTGCCAAAGCAGAATCCAGCTTCAGTTGAGGGGCACCAGCCGACTGCCAAACACTATAAGTTTCGGTAGCTTTTAAGATGGCAGCACGGTTGACAAAATATTTCTTTCTCCAATTTTGACTGATTCTATTTCACACAACTGATGGTTCAATGATTACTTAACTGAAGAGATTGTACTTAATAGCTGATTATTATTGTTGAAATGACATGATTATATTAACTGGTAACATTGTACTATCAAGTTAGCGGAAATTTTTTTTAATTGGCATGATTACATAACTTTTTTTTTTTGGGTCGAAGTGAGAGTAATCTGGTTAGACCATTCCGAAGAGCATTTTAGAAGCCAACTTTAATTGATGTCTAAAGGAGGCAATTAGTGAAAAACACTGTGTAGAAACAACAAAACGTAGCTTCTTGCTCAAATTAATATTTCCATCCGATGGGAAGAAAAAAAAAAAAAGTTCTGTAAAACTGCAATTTTAGGCTTCTCTTTAACTTAATGAATGTGGTTCAATTTTAACTTAAAATGGAGTTCAAGCGATTGTTTGGTATGCATTCAAAATGAGACACTAACCCACTTGCCTCAGACGGATTCTACCTTTGCTGCCACTCTTCACAATCTAAACCAACAATTTCCCATTGATTCGATATTAAAGTCATAGCCATAACCATCAATTTTTATAACTGAAACCATGGATTCGGACATTTTTTTTATGATTGGATTAATCAACATCAATCATACAATGATGTAGTAGAGCACTTTGGATTTTTTTTTAATCCGTTTTTGCATATATTTTTCCACTCTAGAGAAGGGGAATTTCATTTTAGGAGTATACCCAAATTTTTTCTATGCTCATAAAATTCTCTCCTTTAGATTCGTTTGTGTTGGAGATGAAATTGCGGAGATGAGAGAGGAAAAGAGATGAAGAGAGAAGTGGGGATAGGATTATCTGTGGTAAGTTTCTTATATTTTTCTTTTTATATAGAAGTTTTTTTTTTTTTTTAACGAGTTGGGTCAATTTTGATTACTTGACATCAGTCATAATATATATATATTGTAATTTTTAATGAGTTGCATGTATTTTGTAATTAAGACATAATTTAGTACACTATATGTAAATTTTCCCAAAAATTTAAGAAGTAGATGGTTTTGGATTTTCACCCCTCTGCCCATTCATTCAACTTTGGACACTCATTCTCTATGCTCACTTCTCAGGATACGTCATATGCAGTGAAGTGATTGTAAAATGGGATAGACAAAACGTCTCAAAAAAACAAAGTTCTCCCTCCTCCCAAAAGTGAGGATTATTTTTAAGCTGTGCTTCCAGCCACTTAAAGCATTCAACGAACTACTTCCTGACCGTCTCCTGCTCTTCTCCTTTTGTTTGTGATGTCTTCTTTCCATGAACATATACTTATGGACGTGCAACAATGTATACATTATATAATCATCATTTGTTAAAAAACACTTGGCCACTGAAAATTAACGTGTCCTTTTAGTTTGTTTTTTTTTTTATAAAAAAAAGGGAAAAAAAATCAAAAGAGTTAGGCAAATGATATGTATCGAGTATTAACAATTACAGAATTTATGATTAGATTAAAAGTTGAAATGAATTTGATATAAACAAAAATGAATAAATGTGTCTATAGCAGCTATGCTTTTGTAATTAGTAAAATTTTATTGTTGGCAAAGTGATTTCAGTCGGGATTCAATGTGTCATCTCTCCTAATGAGTAAAATTGTAAAAGTTAATTCATAATTGGAATTGAAAGAGGCCCGGAAGTTAAACATAGGAATGATGCAAAAATAAAGAAAAATGTGCTAGTTGTCACACTTATGTGATAAGATTAGTGTGTGTGTGTGTGTATATATATATATATATATATGTATGTATGTAGATTCCTCGAATCCAAATTCAAAACCACAAGAACTTGTCTTCTGGACAAATGTCACCGACTCTTTGTTTTTTTTGGTGCTAATCAGGTGCAACGCTGTAATCATTCAATGTGTAATCGCACCTACTAATTGAGAAAACAAATATATAATTAAATATTATAATGATGTTATGTTACTTCTTTCTATCAACAATATACTCAAGCCTCTGTTTTAAGAGTCCTATTGTCAAGATGCAGAAATTAGACACAAAAATTCGATTCATTTGACTGATGTTAATTGTATTAAAATAATATTTAATTTTAAAATTTTTGATAAAAATCATATAATGCGTAAAACAGAAAAACAAAATATACAATAAAAATAGAATTTCATGACATTACACTTCTCGCCAATTTCCATATACACCTTATTAATCTTCTTGCACATGGTGTTTGTCCTTGTACACATCATTTTTTTTTTTCAAACATTTCCAATAAAACAATTATTTTAATGCGGCAGCTTCAGTTCTCTATGTAAGTCTCACTTCCTCTTTTTTTTTTTTTTCCTTCTTTTAATTTAATGTACATATAATCAAATAAAACGTATAAAAGAATTATTAAAGTGTACATATAACTAACAAAAATTTACTATTTACACATTATTATTCTTTATATATATATAATAGCAAGTCTATCTACGCTCACAGTGGCTGCAAGGCAACGCAGCATTAGGATGTGCCATCTTTTAAAAGACAAGTGATTATTTTCTAAAAATTTTGTTCCATAACATCCTTGTCAAAAGAAAACCTACTCAACCAACCTGCTTACCTAAAACGTGGTGTTGCCACGCCAACTCTCCTTGACTGACAACCAACCCACTTCTGACAAACAACAGCTTGTCACCGACAACACCCCGCAAACTTAAACTAACGCTACCAGTGCTTTTTGTTTTGCGTTTTTGTTTCTTTGAATCCATTAAGAAGCCAAAAATAAAAAATGAAAAACGATTAGAGCTTTTATTGGCATCTTTGCTTTGCCTTGTTTTTCTCTTCACCACCAAGCTATAAACCTCCCATTTCCATGCCATTTCCCTTTCTCTTTCACTTTTTCTTTGTTCCTTTCTCTATTAGCATTCTCTCCCATATATCGAGTTAAATAATTGACAAATCTACAAACTTTTTTATTCTTATACAAAGAATTGTAGGCGCCCGGGACAGCCAAAGGACTAGCGAAAATGGCGCCGCGTCTCCTAGCCTGTTTCGGCAAGGGCGGCGGCACGTCAACGGCAAGGAACGCCTTGCACGGCAAAAACAACATTACGGTGGATGCGTCGGCGGAGGAGCAGCGTCGGGGAGGGGCTGTACTGGTGGAGCTGTTCTCCTCGCAGGGATGCGCCACGTCGCCGGAGGCGGAGTTGCTGGTCTCGAGGCTCGGGAGAGGGGACTTTGCCCTGGAAGCGCCGGTCATTGTTCTGGGGTTCCACGTTGATTACTGGGACTACATGGGGTGGAAGGATCCTTATGGGTCCAGCCAATGGACGGTCAGGCAGAAGGCTTACGTGGAGGCTTTGAAGCTGGACACCATGTTCACTCCGCAGGTTGTCGTTCAAGGAAAGGCCCAGTGTGTGGGCAACGAAGAGGAGGCTTTGCTCTCCGCTATCATGAGTGCACCCAGATTCCCTTCTCCCACGTTTCAGGTCAGTTTTTAGTATCACAAGCAATCTCTCCTTTTTTTTTTTTTTTTTTTCTCCTTTTATATCATATCCTTTAGAATATTAATTTTGGAAATTAATTAATTAATTAGGAAACTCATTCTCTTATTCGTGATTAATTAGATTACAATCTCTTGTTTTTCATATTGACTAATCATAATTCAAATGTAGTTAACATGACAAGTTATTTTTAACCACAACATTATTCTTCCTACTAATCATAATTCAAACTAATTATTGGTGCTTAGGGCTTGTGGCAATAGATTTGGAAAACTTAAAAAAATCTACAAGGGTATATATATATCTTTTCACGATTAGATCAGCACATTGTTAGACTTCCCAATGCTTTTACAAAATCCATTTTGCGACTATCATGTACCATATGACGGCAATGATGTTCAAAATAAAAAATAAAAAATAAAAATGAAGGCAAGATTCATAAATTATGGATTGCAGAAAATCAAAATTATTTGTCTGTGTAATACGTCGACTCAGTTGACAAATGTTTTTAGTTCGAATAGTACTAATTTCAGAATTATTAGGTGAACACTAGCTTTTGATACATGAGTGATGCGGGTACAAAAATTACAAATTATAATTGTTAGATTGTGCATTTACAATTTTCTTGTGCAAACAATAATTCTAATTGAATTTTTTATTAACTCACGCTTCAATGTGGTAGAGCTCTTTTGACAACGATTGAATGGTAGCTTTTAGTTATCTTTTTTTTTTTTTTTTTAATTTTTTTGGTGTAACTAGATTGGGGAGGGGGTTTATCTTCTATGAATGAGATCTCAGCTTTGAAGCTCAGATCTTACCCCCAAATTGTTAAGTTTGGGGTTTTTGTTTTTGTAAAAAAAGTATTATATGATAATTTCTTGAATCTTGCAATTAGTAGGTATTCTAATTAGTCTAATTTTTGTGTTAATGTGGCCTTTGATTGCCCCCATCGTTCCACTTTCCCCTGATTGCCTGTTCTTTCGGCAAGTCGGTTGATTTAGCCAACCATTTTAAAACAGAGGTCTGAGATAAGAAGTTGTCAGGCATGGTCTGTTCTTGCTGGGCCCGAAGCACAACATTCCTATTCAGTTTTTTTTTTTTTTTTTGTTTTTTCTGAGACAGCTGGTTGTAGCCTAGATTTATTCGTACAGTCCAACGATAGCCAGCTGTGACCTAAGATGATTTTTGCGAATTAGAATTCAGCCTTAGCTGGAACGCATACCTTTCTTTTTTGTCAAAGATTGTCCATAAATTGGCTATGTACCTAACTTACCTAATTAAAAATGAGTTGGCTTTTGAATTTTATATTGACTTGGGAAAGAATTATTTTTTTTATAAAAAAAGAAAAGAAAAGAAAAGAAAAGTGGGTAACTCACCTACAAGTTTTTTTTTTTTTTTAATTTTCATTTCACCGAAAAGCAGTTTTTTTTTTTCCCTTGGAGACAGCTTAACTAAAGTTGTTGGACTGGTAGAGAGTTTAGAAAAGTGTAGAATTTCCCTCAAAACAGGAAAAAAAAGAAAAAGAAAAGAAATGTGTAGGATTGAATAATTAAGTGAACATAGTTTCAGGAGAATAAAGCCTTCAGAAAATTACTTCCAAATTAAATTACACCTGAAAGTTTGAATATTTTTCTTTTATCCTTTTTCAATTGATCAATCATATTGACAACCTGTGCTGCAACAGGCAACCTTTCAAAAGCATACTCCAAATTCCTTGCAAGTCTCTCTGTCAGGAGCATTGAGGTCCAAAGTTGACACTCGAGGGGCCAATATAATGGTGGCTCTATACGAGTGTGGATTGGTGACTGACTGCCCAAGAGGGGAGAACAAAGGGAGAGTCCTCTCCAATGACTATGTCGTCAGGAAACTGGAGAAACTCTGCACCGTCAAAGACGTATCTGCCAAGAAGACCGTTTCAGGAACTGTTAATTTTTCTTTATGGGAAGGCTTCAACAGCAGCAAATGTGGTATTGCTGTGTTCGTTCAGGACAGCTCTCATCAAATTTTTGGTTCACAGAACTTTCAGTTGCCCGATAACATGTGAGGCAGGCATTAACATTGAATTTAAGTAATGTGTTCTGGTTATGATGATTTTTTTTTAGGCCCTTTTTGTACAGGATGTTCTAGATCTTTATTTCTTTGCTGGGTCCTTCTCACATTTCCTGTTCCTTTATTGGCGGCGTTAGTAGATGGAGAGTAGTTTTTTTTTTTTTTTTTTGGCTTTTTCTTTGATGGGACAAAGTGATTGCATTTATATTGCTTACCATATGATTGCTCCGAACGTCCATAAAATATTCAAATCTGGAATGCAAATTCTATCATACTAATCTGGTTTATTATGACAGAACTATAGTGTAAGGTAGGAATATTTAGTCTTTTAATGCAATCATATTAATTAACGCGCAATTTGTATAGGAAAGCATATAGGCTTTATAAGATCTCAAAATCCAAGTTTGAGCTGAACTTGATCAAATCAGTGCGCTTAGCTCCTACTGTTCGGGAAACAGGGATTTATTTAAGACTTTATTTTAGTATTATTTCTTAGAATTCACAATTCCGTTGTAGTCTAGTTGGTTAGGATACTCGGCTCTCACCCGAGAGACCCGGGTTCAAGTCCCGGCAACGGAATTGTTTTTCGCCTTTTTGCCGCACTTTCAACAAAACATGGCTTCACAGCTTTAACTATTAGGATCTCTGTTTATATATGACTGGCATCTCCACCCCCCCCCCACTATTAGGATCTCTGTTTATATATGACTGGCAAGCCCACCCCCCCCAACCAAAAAGACACGGCAAAAAGACAGCGAAGGCAAAGCAGTATCGCATCCAGGATAAACACACTTGCTATCAGTTAGATCGAACGATTGAAAGCTTGAACGTCGAGCATATTATCAAAACGGGTAACGTAAATACCTAACAAATATCATTGCGATTGATTAAATCGAATCAAACCTTGAACGTCTGGGCTTTTATCATATCACCAATCGAATGAAGATCTCCGCGAAACATGATATTCAAAAATAGATGCCTAGGAATATACAGCAATCATATGGCGCATTTGCTTTTATTCACTATGTGAAAAAAAAAAAAAAAGGGCCTTTATTTACAAGTGGGACGAGAGGATATATGCTCGTCTCTAAGCACTCGGACATCCAATATAGCTCATCCAGCAACTGTTGGCTCCATAAAACTATGCGGAATCTGACAGGCAGCACAACTTCCACCTCCCTTCACAAGGAAGCCACAAATTGAGGTTTTAACAAAACACACTTGATTCTGGCGTAGCAAGTCACAGTTTACGTGGAGTCCACAGCTTCAACCTGTTGTTTGGCAAGGTATTTTTCTCTGCGCTCTTTCTGAAAAAGAGTGTAACAGAGGTGAAGAAATCAGACAAACATCATGAATTTAAACTTTTAAGAGACTTAAAGCCCTTGGGGAATCATACACGGAATACATACCCATTCATCAATTACAAGACCTTCCCCAATGACCCGTGCACCTGTTTCTGGTGGGGGTTTCTTACGTGCTTCGAGGGCAGCCTCGGCCTCAGCCAATTGGCGCTTCAATTTCTCAAGTGCCTTGAAAAGACAGACAGTCATTTTAGATACTAAGCACATTGCCCACAAACAGATAGAAAACACATAAGTTTACTTACAGGACTAGGATGCTGAACATCTAAAAACACAACCCTCAATATTCTCTCAACAGTTACTTGATCCTTTTGTTCATCAAACTGCAAGGAAAGGGTCAATTCAGACTAGCATCATTTCATAACCTGACAGACTTGGATAAAAACATTGTTACTTTCCTGCAAAGGGGTTAACTAATATTGGTAACATCCCATGAGCACAAATAGGATTTAGTGGCAATTCATTCAATAGAGTCTGATCACAACTAATTGCAGTTTGATCAAAAGCTTCAGAGGCAGATCATAATTAGGAACAAAAAAAAAAAAACTTTGATAAGTCCCATGTATTTTTATGATTGTGCTTATGATTGCAAACAAATAGAAAACTGCTGGATAGGTACATAGTTCTGCCTCAGGAAATACATCAACCTGATCAAGTAGATGCACGTCAAGCCAAGAAAAAATTTGAGAAAAAGCACAAAATCATTAAATTTCAACCAAATTGATCAGTCAACATAAATAAGCATCAGGCTATTCTGAAATCCAGCATGAAAAAATTGATGCTCCTGATGTTCATTATTACCCCGCAATACCCACAGAGCAATGAATCCAACAGCAATATGCCCGTTGGATCAAATAGGTAATGTAACTTGTTGAATAACAAATCAGATATCTCCACATAATATTACACCCAAAAACTTGGAATTTTCCAAGCACAAATTAGTTCACTGTTAAGGAGATTTCCAAATGGAAAAAAACATCAAATTGGAAGCTAATTTCCACTATTGTTGAACACCGTGTAAGTAATAGAACCTTTGCATGCATAAAAGATGAAAAGGGCACAGCAGAACCATGGCACCACATCATATCACGCATGGATAAAAATACCACTGAACCATAAACAATGTAACTTACCAGCTCAGGAACATACTCTGTTCCACCCTTCACCTTCAAACTCATGATTTTGAACTTAACCTTGTTTTTCTGTTCTAGTCGTTTGTCATTGTTCTCTGGATGCTCCACAAACTTGAACACTGTCCATCAAATTCAAATTTTGTACCAGGCAAGATATAACATTTCTGAAAGACAGAAAAGAGAAAAGGAATAGCCACGAGCAAATTACCAGTTGCAATAAGGCTCTCTCCCGGAGCAAGGATTCCACCGGGCGGCCGCATATAGCAGCTCTTCGGTGCAGTGGTTTGAAACTAAAATGAAACCCAACGCAAAAACTATCAGATTTATTCAATGACCTTAATTCAAAACATTGAATTGTTTTCTAATGAATACAATATGAAACACAACAACCATTAAACTCAAGAACATACTCTATGATACACTTTGAAGCAAAAAGCTACCTTGAAAGCCACGTGGGACCGGCTAGTGTTCTTTAGCCTGATTGCACTCTTCACTTGCTTTCCTGGTTCATCTAGACAAACATAATTTCCCATAATATTACCATCAGAGTAATAATAATAAAGCAAATTATTAATAGACAACGAATCAAACTTCAAATATCAAAAAGAAAATATTAAAGAGAAACTAATTATAAATTTCAAATAAAATCAGCTAGCTCAAAAGGGAAAAGAAACAGGGGGTTGACCATGTCTACAAAAGTCAACGCGGACTAACGAGGACGCGACAAAAAAACATACAGGTAAAGTAGAGATGATTGGGCGGGTCAAGCCGTAGCCGCCGCCGAGCCGGGAGGAGCGATCTCGCTACTGATGACATCGTTTTCGTCGACGAAGAAGACCTCGAGCCCTCCACGTGTCGGCCATTCAGTTGCTGCGTGGAAGAGGAAGACAAGGAGTTGCCGCCCGCCGTTTGCCAGAACGTGCACAACCTAAAAAGCGTCACGTCGCCGTGCTGCCTCTGCCGGTCCGCTATTGCCATCAGTCGCCGGAATTTTCCCGTTGCCAGTAACGGTCTCCGATATATTTTTTTTATTCAGTAAAAAAATTAAAATAAAAATAAAAACAAAAAAGAAAAACCCATACGCGTACTTGGATATTTGAGAAGAGGTGGAAAGCGTCGCCTTCGCGAGTTTTAAACACAGCATCCGGACTCCAAAAGAGGGATTTCACCGCAATGAAGTTTGCTTTGGAGTCCGCACATCGCGGCAGCTGTCCTTTTTGCGACAAATGTGTGATTCAAGTGGAATGGGAGGGGCAATGTGGGAATATTACTGTGGCAAAATCTGAGAGAGAAACGCATTGGAGAGTGACAGGTGGCGATCGTGTGGGGCTCAGGTGGGTGGTGCGTTCCATGACATGAAAATGGAAATTAGGTGGAGGGGTTTAATGTAAAGGCCCTTACAACATGTCGGCGACGGCGAGGTTTGTTGGCTGGGGTTGGTTGGGCAGTTGGGAATTAATGATTATGTGAATTAATAACGACCTTCTTTTGAGGGAACTCGTGGGAAAAAAAATAAATCACAATTTTTTATAATTTTTTTTTTTAAATTTCCATTTGAGTGTTAGTTATAATAATTTTTTTTTTATTTTTTTTCAAATCTTATATTAAAATTTGGGACTTAAAGACCACTATATATATATATATTTATTTAATTATTAGACTTTGAATTAATTAGTGTAGGTATATTTAAATTAGAGTGTGATTATGTGGTCACATAATTGCTAGGTATGGAGTCACTCACTGTATCACATTTTTTACTTTAAAATGTAGTACATTTTTTAAAGGATGTGGTATTTATTTTCTATAATGCATTAAATTTTTTAAAAGTGCAGTAAATATTGTTAAGAATTTACTATATTTTAGATTTTACAAAACCATGAGTATTGCTGTTGGGGGGTAAAAAAACAAAAAACAAAAAGTAGTACATCTTTTAGAGAACATTTAGTATGATTTAGTCTAGATGCATTTCAATGTATTCTTTTGTAATGGATCTGATTGAGAATGAATGGAGCCGGATAAAATAAACACAATGTAATTCAAAAATCTCAAAATTAGGTGATTCATGATGGATTTAAAAAGCCCATTACTCGAATGGGGGGTTGAGTCTTGACGTGATGTGTGTTGTTTTTTGATACCGGTGATAACAATTGGTGCAATTTAAAAAGAAGAAAAATCTATCATATTATGTTGTTGTCCCTACGAAAGTGGTGGCTAGCATATGGAAGCAATGCATCTTAATGGCTGGAGGCATTGTAGGTGAGCATTTGAATACGTGGGGTGGGGATTGGCTTTGCACAGTACGTTCACACTACTGAGGTTGAAAAATCATGTCAACAGGATGAAAGCATATGCCGCTCATAATGTATAGCAATTATGAACCATAAAAGTATAAATTCCGCTGTACAGAAGAAGAAGAAGAAAGTGAAGATTGTGAGTCAACATCTAGTTGGATTTGACTTTTCCATTTTCTTTCCCACAACGATGTCAGTGCTTACCTATTTCAGCGTAAATATTGTATGGATTGGCGCTTAGTAGATGCAGAATAGACGGGAACACTCAGACGCCTTGTTATATTTATTAATTATATATATATATATATATATTTTAAGTGATAATTAAATTAATAATTTATTATATTAATTTATATTTAAATTGAATAATATTTAACTAATAAATTATCTTTTTAAAATAAATTAATTGTGAATGAAAATAAATAATTTTTAATTATAATTTACAGATACAATAATTGATATGTTTATAAAAAAATATTTTTCTTATAAAAAATATTAATCATATATTTTAAAATTTTAAATATATACTAATAATTAATAATATAATATAAATTTAGGTTGGTCTCAAATTTATTTAAACCCTAACTTCAATTGTGTAAAGATTTATTACGTTACAAATCTGTATAAATTAACATCTTATCGATTAATGTATGGAGCTAACCTCTTACTTAAATTTGCAGATATAATTTTAGTTTATATCTCCATAAACTCTTATTGAAAATTTATAGATACCATTGAGCGTGAAAATAAAAAATTTTATAAATATGAAAGATTAATTTTTAAAATATCATAATTAATGAATTTTAAAAATGATTCATTTAAAATCTTAAGACAACTAATTATTAAACCATCTCAAAATCTTTTGATAAGTTGCAGAAAAAAAACTCAAAAAATAAAGTAAATTTCTAGTTATAGGCTAGAATCCTGCAGTTTTAAGTTTTGTTATTTTTTATCTTATAAAAAAATTTATTAGATGTAATTTTTTCTATTAAATAAAATATTGTAACAATATATGAATAACAATGTAAAAAAAAATAATTATATAATTATTTTTTATTTATAAAATTAAATATAATTTTATTTTGTAAAGTGTTATTAATTATTATTTTATTTTAAATATAAACTTAATGAACTAACTTTTGGAAGGTAAAAAAAACACACAAGTTACAAAGTCGGAGGGATGTCATGGCGCATTATTAGTTTATTAAGATTATTAAGATGTAAAGTGTACAAATTTATAAAATTAAAATTTTTTATTTAGCATATCTTTTTTTTTTTATTAAATCTAACTGCGTTCTTGTCATAAATCGAACCTCCTACTTACTTCTCCTTTCAAAAAATTTGGCAACAAATAAATTAAGTCGGGTCAATTGTAATATTATTTTATTATAAAATTATTAATTTTTTTATAAAAATAATTTATTTAAAATATGCAATATTTACACTTAAAACTTCCTTTTTTTTATTTTTATTTTCGTTTTTCTACTTAACCTGAGATTCTGTCACAAAGACGACCAGGGAAACCTAGGGACTAACGCGCGAGGTTTGTTTGGGAGGTATTTTATTCGCACAAAACCTCGTCCTGAGCTCCCGGTTTAATGGCAAATTTAGCCATTTCCCCAATCAGTGTTGTACGTCAGATGTCAAAAAAATAAAATAAAAAAATAATAAATCAATATTGAGCACATGGGCAATTGATTCTTGGATTGGCGCTTAAACTCTAGCTGTCAGGCACAAGGACACGGTTATAGGCTTCGGTTTTCTTCATGGCCCACTGGGCCCACTCTATAGATAGCCTTCTAGCTGAGCTCTGCTCTCCAATTCACCAAAAATAAAAATACTTTCTAATTTGAAGCCACGAATACTGTGGAACATACTTATTGACTTCCAACCGATTTCCACTAGGCCAAGCCTTGATGGTAACCATTCCTTTCGAGTTTTTAATTTGAACTTAAACAATGAATTACGAAAAGTGATTGTAGCTTATTTAAAACCAAAAATAATAATTTAAAATTAAAAATAAATCGGTTAAAATAATGAAGAATTATTCAAAAATATATTTGAATTATAACTTATATTTGTAATATTTTCATGAAATTTTGCATACGAACAATCACTGTCACAACTTGTAGATGCATTTAGTTTGTGGGTTGAAACCATTTTACTCCTTAGAGCTTACGACCACAATTTTTCCATGAAATTCTACTGGCAATTTTCCCAAACCTATTATCAAGTCGCAAATAATGGTGGATGTCACAACTTGAAGATACTTTTTGATTAAGGATTAGGACAATTTTACTCCCTACAGCTTACATCTTAATCTTCCCATGAAATTTTACTAGCAATTTCCCCAAAGCTATCATCAAGTCGCAAAATAATGGTGATTGTCACAACTTAAGAATAAGCTTGTATTGTGGGTTGAAATCATTTTACTCTGTATAAATTGCATTCGTAATCTTCCCATGAAATTTAAAAACGAGTCTTCACGTGTTTTATTAAGACAAAAGTGTTACCGAAATTAGGTAAGACCTACGCCGGATACTAGGTAGGTCATGGCTATCATGCCCACTCTAGCACCGAAGTATGGACAGCAATTTTCTCATATGCCGGGTGTCTTTCGTAACTTCCTTTCTATGAATGAATGATTCTTTAGAGAAAAAAAAAAAAAAACAAAAACAAAACAAAAAAACAGAAAGAGGGAGAATTGGATGAAAAATGAGAAAAACATGATGGTGTCATTTTTTATGTGATAATTTTTTTTATTTAATTAAAAAAATTTGTAAATATCAATATTACTTTTTTTTAAAATAAATTTTAATGTATTTAAATAATTTAAAATTTAAAATACGTTAATTTACGTATTACAATAAAATTAATAGTTATTGTCACGTGAATATTTATTTAAAATATTTATATTTAATTTTAAAATTTTGATTAAATACATACTTAAAATTAAAAAATTGACTAACCTTTTTTTTTTTGAGTAAAATACAATTTTTATATGCATACATATTTAAGTTTTAATTTAATAAATATTAATTTGTATTATTCTTTTGAAGTGTAATTTTAATATTTTTAATACAATTAAGAACAAATTTTACTAAAAACTTATCATAGGTTTGTCTTAGTTGGGTTTTATTTATTTATTAAAAAAAAGAAGAAGAAGAAGAAGAATAACAGGTTCCATGACCAAGCAACTGGTCACCCCCTGCCTTTTCTAAGTGAGTAATTTTGACTCCCAATATGTGCGAGTCAAAATAAACCTGCCTTTTATTTTATTGATCACTCTTAGTCTTCTTGTTTATAATAAATATAATACTTAAATAATATTACAAAAATTAAATTATAAAAGTAAAACATAAAACAACTATATTAAAAACTAGAAAACATCAGTATTACACATATTCTGGACATTGGTTTGAGTAAAAGATTGAATTATTGAGTCAGCAGATCAACCAGTAAATTAATAATTCCCTAGACAAATTTCCTTTTTTCCGAAGTAGAAGAATGTTTGGTGAGAAAAAAAAAACCGTAAATAATTTTTTTTTTAAAAGCTAGAATTATCTTAATTCGAACCATCACTCATCCCAATCAAAAACAGAAAAGAATGAATTTTGCAAATTGCAAAATCTCACCCATCATAAAAATATTAAAATATTAATTTTATATATATATATATAAAGGAATATCCAAGAAGCTGTTATACGAGAAAATTTCTAGCTCTTATCCTCAAGTTTTTCCTTTTTTTTTTTTCGTGTCTTCCTTTTTCATCCTTTGGATTTTTGTTGAAGCATCGTGACCATGAAAATGTATTCCTTCGACCCCAATACCACGTGCTTCCTCTTCATCTTTCCGGTGGACGGCTGTCTGGATCTCTAAAAACACGACTGGATCAATCAGGTTTTTCTCGGTCGCTGTCCAATTGGGTTTTTACCAACAAAGCCTGATCCAGTTGCTAGTTCGCTGTCATGAGTCCGACTAGCCAAACCGGGCTAGGTTTAATAACACTACAAGAAAGTACAGATTCCATTGCACCGAAAAAATAAGAAAACTAGAAAGTGAAAACTGTAAATATTTTATTGGATTTGACTTTTTCTTTCGTCCGAAACATGAGTACTAATTTCAATTGTGTCGAGATTTATTACGTTGGAGCTCTATCTAAATTTATATTTTTTTTATTGGTTAACCAGACATTTAATATTTAAGTTTATATTACAATGTTATAATTGTTAATATGTAAGTATACAGTTAATTTAATACACAATTTATCTTGCAATATTATGACCGTTAATCCTCCTTAAGCTCATAAACTCATATTGCAAATGTATAGTTACTATCTAGTGCAAAAATAACAAATTTTATAAATGTTGAAAGATTAATTTTTAAAATCTGGTAAAACAAATATAATTAAATAAAATTTTATAAAAAAAAAATCATTTAAAATTCTATGACAGCTACTTATTAAAACCATCTCACGCGTTTTGAAATCTAGGCACTACTAGGTTTCCAGGAAAAAAAAAAAAAAAGAAAAGAAGGGAAAATAACATTTATTTTGAAACAACTTGTTTTTGTATAAAACCAAGTTCTTGGCTCCCGGTTTAATGGTAATGCTTTTATCTTGGTAGCTTGACAAATGACTAATAAAATTTTTTTGGCATTTTCCAAGTCAGTGATGTGTGTGAGAGGCCAAAAGAAAGAAAAAAAAAAAAAAAACCAATTCAATATGAACACACGGGCAATTTATTCTTGGACTGACGCTTATTATACTTCAGGCACACGGACACGGTTATCGACTTCGGTTTCTCTTAACGGTCCACTCGGCCGTTTGTTTTCTGCGATGTTTTTCTCTTGCAAGTCATTAGAAGCTTCTAAGTAATACATTTTTTTTTAATTTGGAGCCCCAAACACCGTAGGGTAGACCCCTATTCCACGAGGTCAAGCCTCTGATGGTACGTGATCGATGCCTTTCAAGTTTTAAATTGAACCCTAAATAAAAAAAAGAATAAAGAAGTTACACAAATGCGGCAAGTTGCATGCCTTTTTCGGATTCACGATTCACAAATTATATTATTACGATTATTGGTTGGTTGTATATCTTTAATGTTTTGATAAATGATTGCAGTTAAGAATATGTATTTCAAAGCAATTTAGAATAGCCCCCGGTTGGACACTTCCCCCATTCAATGGCTTCAAAAGAACGTGCTGCTTCAAGGTCAAGCTCCATCGCTGGTTACTGGATCCAGATTATATGATGATTCAGAGAATGATTAGCCTGGTCCAAACCGTGGTGTTTCAAATGCTACCGAAATAAGGCCTAATAATACAAAACTCAACAAGCCATTTCTTTTGGGATTTCTGCCTTGCACATGAATCGTCAATCTTTGACATTGCCTGAATTAGAAATGTCGTTACAAACTCTGTTTCGGTCGACCCACATCAGATTATTTTCAATGCATAAATTTGTAGCAGATATAAAATAAACCCTGGATTCACAAAATAAGTTCTTCTACTCCACCAGAAGGAAGGATATAGACAAAATTGGATTTGGACATTCATTCTTTTGGCCAAAAGCTCTAAACATTTCCTTTCTTTTTTTTTTTTTTTAGGGTTTTTTTTGGGGGCGGGGGGGAAGTCGAGAACTAATGAAAGAACCGAAACTGAAACTAACAAAAGGCACAAGTTCAAGCGTAGATCTAAACATAAGCAAGTACCCTTTAGATCTTAGAATCTAATCGTAGTAGGACCCCAGCATCCCAAATCCATAACTTTTTTTACGGACTGCTCCCTTTTCTTCAATGCAGCATCCCTCATCTCATTGGAGATAGCTGCTGTTGTCGATGAAGAAGAAGAAGAAGAAGGCCCAACAGAAGAAGAAAGCATCTTGGCTTGAGAACATGACCTCATCTTGCTCTGGGCATGCTGTTTCATCGATCTCATAGTATAATTCCACCTGCAAATCCCCTGGTCTTTCAGTGCCTCCACTGCACCAATACTTGTAGCCACAATCCAAGCTTTACCTGCTGCAGCCATTTTCAATCGTGGGGGTAATAGTCTTGCAACTAACAGAAAAATGTAAACTTGAATTTTGTTTTCTGTTGATTCTTGGAATTGGGACTGTGAATTGGTTAGAAATAAAATTTAGGGGTTGCTTCCTTTTATAGAGTGGGTATGGCTTTGGCGGTGGGCTAAGACAGAACTGTTGACTGAAAACCAGAGGCGGATTTACCCCAGGGTTGAGGAGAGAGTCCATTGGTTTTGGACAGTGAAGCAGTAGTTTTGCTTTTCCTAAGCGGTTTTTATATGATCTAGGGTCGTTAGGTTTAGAATTTGCCATCAATGGCTCAAATAGCTTCAATATTTTTCTTTCTCAGTGAAATAAATAAGAGCAATAATTTACAGATTCGTTTTAAAAAATAAAAATTGACACTCTCACTCTATACAATAAAACGATTCATTCATGGGATATTTACATGAAGGTATACTCTTTAAACAATAAGAATTTGTTCCTTTTCCTTCTTTTTTTTTTTTTTTCCAATAAGGAGAATTGAATCTTGACAAATCTAAATTACCACTAACTTCTATTCAAAAAGAAATTCTCTGTTTTTTTTTTTAAAAAAAAATGTTTAACTTTGTTGATTTCAACCTTACTTTTTCAACCTTACTTGTTAAGATAAAGGACCCAACAACCCTACTTTTTAGATCGCGGAAATGATGACCAAAACACTTGCGTCCAAAAATTTTAAATAGAACTTTTATTATGAGTTTATGCTAAGACTGAATTTAGACAAGCTATAATGTTTGTTTGTAAATATATACAAAAATTATATATCAATTTTTATGTGATTTTCTCTTAATAAATATAATTTTGTTTGTATTTATGATCGCTTTTACCATGTATGGCACTAATCATGTTGTTTTGATAGCATGTCGGCTACCATATATATATATATATATATTTGTATTTGATGCAATGACGCCATGCGATTGTTTTATAAAATATACAAAAGAGTCTCCTTTTTTTAAGTCATCTTATACCAAACAGTTTTCTAAAATTTTGAATTGAATAGCATTCACTTTGCTTTCTTAAATTAGTCTTAATTTGTATTTTTAGTATCTAAGAAATATATTTTATAAGTTTTTAAATTATTTTAGATTACGAGGACAACTAAAAAATTGGTCATTTATGATGTATCGTGTCGAACCACCCACGTTTAGTTAATTTTCTACAGTTGTTTTTTTTTGGACCAAACTCTGTTATCGTAAGCGTGGCTTTCTTGCGAGGCAGAGGCAGAGGCAGACTTGTGCATCTTTCCTTGAAAGTTGAGAATCAGCAGGTTTCAACAAGATCACCAAATTTCAATTTATTACAATTAAATTATTTAATTTTACTTATGAAACAATGGTTCTTGAGCTGCGGAGTTGTCAAAAGAAAGGAAATTCAGAGCCTTTATTTTCTGTTTCTCGGAATTCTTTTTTAGGAGAGAATTCTAAAAGCAAGTCTGTTTGTCTATTTCTATGCATAATTTGTAGTTAGAAAAACTTGGCAATTTAAATTCCACAAAATTCCAGCGGCCTTGGTCTTGGTTTTGTAGCTAACCTGCTCATTGAATCGGAATTTTAATGTCAAATTCAATTTATGGTAAGTTAGATTTACTAAAATGTGTATATCATATACCTTTTGCTCATAAGAGAATTATAACTACATATAATACTTTTTTCAATGAAAAAATTTAATTTAATTCTCTTAAAATAAGAATCAACTTAACTGACTCAAATATCAAATTTAAATTACTAAAATCGAACGTGTTTAACATTTAAATTTAATTAATTATAAAATACTCTAAATTATTTAAATTCTTACTCGTGATCAAATTAGATATATATATATATATATATACATTACTCAAATTTGAGGTATTGTATTTAATTTTTAAGGTTTGAGCAAGGTGACTACACTGTAATGAATACAAATGGCGGACACCGTTTTTATTTGCTAAAGCCGCAGAGATTAGCAAAATACATGATGCCATCCATCTTGAATTCATTTCATTGTCGACAAGAGGACCCAAAAAAAAAACAAAAGAAAAGGAGAGAAGCTGCTAGGCCCTTTTCAAATCTAGAACCTTGTCGTATTAGGGCCCCAGCAGTCCAAATGCATAATTTTTTCCAAGGATTCCTCGGATCTCTCCGTGCTAACATTCTCCATTACAGAGGAAGGCAGCATCTTGTCCTGAGCAAAAGTCTTGATATTGTCCTTGGCAAGTTCTTCAAGCGATCTTATTGTCTGATTCCACCTGCATATTCCTTGGTCTTTTAACCCCTCCACTGTGCCAATACTTGCTGCCACAATCCAAACCCTACCTGCTAGACTCATAATTGCCTTTTGCCTTCTGCTCTCTTCTTTGATCCCTGGTTTAAGAACGAGAGGAATTGAGAACGAAGAGCTGAAAGTTACAGAGTCCAAGAATGAAAACAAGGAATATGGGGACTACAGTATCACGTTACTTCTGCCTTTATTATTAAAGTCTATATAGGCTGGGCTTTGTGGGGTTAATGGACTTCCATAGGCAGTATCGTCAATCCCCTAGGAAACAACCCACAGAATTTTTGTACTTATTACCGAAACCTTGTGCTAAGCTTAGCCGCTTCCTTTTAACTTCTAAGCAAGCACCTGAAGTTCCGTATAGAAATTAAAAAAAAAAAAAAAAAGAAAGCAAAAAACAAAATGGCAAATCAAATAAAATTTGACGTCCCCTCGCAGCATGAAACATGACAGCGCAAAAAATAATTATATTCAATTGGGGTGTATTAGATTGGATGATGGGTTAATCTGATACTTAAAATCACTCGTCGATCATGTGGATCTTAAGGATTTATTTATTTATTAAAATATTTATTAAATTGTAAATTAAATAATAAAAATAATTTTTTTATTTTTATAAATTTTATAATTATTTTTACAATTAAAATTTAAAATTTTGAAAACATAATTTCAAATTATTAATTACTAGAATGTTGCCTAAAAACAGGTCCTCTAGATCCTTTATTTGTACTGAAAAACTTATCCAACGAAATTATGTACAAGTCCCTAAATCAATTTTTTTTTTTTTTTTTGCGAAACTAAAAAAATTCAAACTCTACATTTAAAATTAAAAATTTAAATATTTTGTCGGTAAGAATTCCCACGAGGTAGAAACGTGAATAATGGATATTGCTCTAGCCCATCAAAATGGGCCTCCATATCTGACAAGCTGAAGGTGAGGCCTGGAGGTTCTTGCGGTACTCAAATTTTTAGTGCCTTAAAGGTAACAAAAAGTAATGGGCTATGCCAGCACTTGCTGCTGCAGGTAACTCAATCAGCCAAGAAGTCCAATTAATCAACACTATTTTTGCATAACATTTGATATAAAGTTTAAGGTTACCCCCTATATTTTAATTCTTACAAAAACATTCTAGAGGAGTATAAACTTTTGAAAAGTTTCTAAAAACTCTTAAAATTTTCAAGAATCTTTTGATGTCTTTAACAGTCTTTCATAATATTCTAGAGATTCTCATAGTATTCTGAAATCTTTCAAAGCATTTTAAACTCTTCTAGAATATTATTTGACTCTCCTTGGTGTAGGAATTATCTTATTCCACGGAGTCCTCTATGCATGACATGAAGGTCCCTCTACTCTGTGCTCGAGGCTTTGATGTTCTTGCTTTACCGAACTATCTAAATTTATTAATATATATAAGTTTTTTTTTTTTTTTTCAATTGTAGTATAATAAACATTAAACCTTTGCTCTACCATTAGCACATTGGGATTTGACTTTCCTTTTTGCCATATTGGTGAATTTTCTTCTTTGTGTATAAATGAATTAATAAAATTTAAATCCATATACCAATGAGTTTTAAGTCATTGATACTATATAGTTACTTTTAAGATTAAAAATTTTAAATTCAAATTTTAATTAGAGTCAGTTAACTAAAAAAAATTAAGTGGATGCAGTTAAGACTAACTAAATTATTGGTTTGTTTTGCTAGGGATGGCAGCAGCTATACTAGGAAGATGGAACAATATGACCAATGAAAAGTCAACATTGGACCAGAAATTGTTAGGAACCAAAAAAAATAAAATTTCCTGGCAGTTCGTACATTGAGTGCGTCCGTCGTCATCCTTGACATATATGAGAGATCTTAATCATCCTTTCCAATCCAATGTACCCCCACAAAAAAAAATAAAAATAAAAAATAAAAATTAATCAATACTCTCTGAACCAGAAAAGGATCCATGCTACATCTTTAGGCGTGCGAATTACGCATGCATCTCGTTGTCTCCTTACTGTTCAATATTGAAGCTGTCACTGATCAATGAAATTTTGTTTGATGCTAGAGACAACGCATAAACAATGGAAATTAATAATGTGAAGATAATCGCAGTCAAATTAGTGTACTAAGCAAGTCAGCTGGCAGACATGAGCTATTTTTCTATGGAGCAGAAACCTAAAATGTTTGGGAAGTAATTTCTAAGATAATAATGTGCATGGTGTGGAATTATGCACGAAGATATAAGCACCTCACACCTCTAATTAACTTTATTCTTTAATTACAATAATAGTCAATAATTAGCATGTTAGGTGATAAAAAGAATACGGAACTAAGTTCGAAAACACCGGAGGAACAAGTCTCCATATCCCAAATTTGTGGGGTCTTTTGTTTTTTGGTTTTTTGTTTTTTTTGGGGGGGGGGGGGGAAGATCGAAGCTCGACCTGGTTCTAATAGTAAAGGCTGGTGGTAGAGGTAAGTTAATTGCCGAGAGTAATTCAAAAGTGACTATTGCTTTAGTTGAATTGTCAAACGGAGAGGGTTTGGGGATATACGTCAATCTCAATCAAATTAGGAAGAAAATACGGGTATTGTTTTTTCTGGTACATAGGCCTGTGGATGCTAATAATTTGGTAGATAGGGACTTGTAAATCAACGGACTTGCCAGCTTTAAGCATCAAGATAGGAGTTTCGAGGGAGTCCATAGTTTTTTTTTTTTTTGGTTATAATTCGTTGCATATAAAACTAATATGCAATGCGCAATCAAGTAAACCAATATTTCATATCTCAACTTACATATAAAAATAGCGTAAAGCAATAGCTACAACTGGAAAATTCTTGAATTACCAATTGTACATAGCCAGGTGTACATATAAAACTAGCCACGCTGTACGCACTAGACTTCAGTCTGCATATTAAGCAGGTTTTAGTTATATATATATATATATTCTTTTATTAAAATTTATTTAAAATGATTTGTGATTTCAAAGGAAGATTAATGTGAGTTAAAATGATTTAGAAGTATGAGTCTGAAATGATTTAAAAGTTAATACGAGTTTAGTTGAATAATAAGACAAATTTTAAATGATGCGTTTTGGTTCTTGAGAAATTGTTGCCAGAGTACAAAGCATAAAGCCATAAGTTTAGAATACATTGAGGTGCAATTTTTGGGATTAAATCACATAGGGTTCCACAAATGACTCCATTAGTTTGATTGCTCCTGCCATTACGGAATCCATCTCCCCTTGTCGACACATTGATGTTTTTTTTTTTTTTTTAAAGATTGCCACAATGCAAGTGGGGCTCATTCATTATTAGACCCGGCATATTCCTACAAAATGCTAAAATTTCTTTATCTATAACGTGAAGATAGAGGCACACGTGTTGTAAATGAGAATGGATTAATGGCTAATCTCGGTTGACTCACCTTATATCCTCCAAACTTAAACCCATGATATTAATTAGTATCAGAAACATTTAGCTGATCAGATAGACTCTTACGTTCTAAATTCTGCCGTAAAGTGTCTCTCTTTACAGATTTCTGATATGATCAACGTTTACATATATAGTGAAAAGACCTGAAAATAAATAAATACACGTGAAAAACAATTTGAGGAACTTATTTCCTAACTAACTAACATTTTCTTTTAGTAGACTGTGGCGAAGAGCAATTTTCTTGTAGGGTGTTTTTTTTTTTTTTTTGGTTTTTCAATCAAGAAATAAACTGGCCAGACTGGAACAAAGCGCAGACAGCCAGCCAGCAAGGGACAAGGGAGCATTTGTCAATGCTTTGATAATCAAAGAAACAAAAATTCAAGCGGCCTAATTGACCAAAATAGGTCAATATTTTTTGGCTAGACAAATGATCTAATTATGGACAATCTGCCTAGTTTCTTCTTGTGGACAATAATAATAAATGGACTGTTTTCTCTTTCTTTGGCTTGTTTGTTATACCCCCCCCCCCATTTATAGCAAAACCATCAACCAAAAGCACTACACTTGAGATATTGTGAAATGTCAACCTCCGTGGAGCTTCTCAGGCATACTCCTCCATGGTTCGAAAGAAGGATGCAAGAGGCTTATTATCAACAAAAAGTACATCATCATGTAAGATTTATTTTGAGGAAAGGGAGATAATAAAGGAACTATTGAGAAAGTTCAAAGTAAAAAAAAATTATAGAGTAATCAGTTACTTGTATTTGTCTTTTTGTTGGGCTCTTCTGTTTATAATCATTCCTAATAACAAATATTCCTAAGATATCTGTGATCTAGAAAGGATGAAATATAGACTTTTATTTTCGAATTTCTAATACGGAATAACTTTACTTGGCAAAATAGCATAAATATAGTTGAATCATTATCAATTATCTTTAATGACATGACAGACACTGTAAAAACTTGAAAACATAGCTATTATAACCAATGAATCAACAAGGAATAGTCCTTGAAAAAGGAGTCATTTCTGCCTCAACCAATTACACTTCAATATTAAAATCCTAAATACGTGAGAAAATATATCTTGAAGGTTATCCAAAGAGAGATTGAATCTTGGTTATAAAAGTGCCTTTATCCTATTTTTCTGTTAAAAAAAAAAAGAGAGAGAGAAAGATGATGACATAAAAATAAGGGTGCAGTCCCATATGGCATTCTTAACGAGGAAGGGAGAGAGACAGAGTCCTTCTTGCTCTTATTGTCAACCGCTTACCTATGTTCGAAAATTGCGGAATTGAATTGTTTGGTTTTGTGAAGTGAGAAAGGTTTGCAAGCAAAGGTAAGCCAGTCAAAATTCCCTTGGATCTTAGGCTTCTGTAGCTTGAATTAATAATTGATAAAAGGAGGATTTAAGTGGAAATTTTTGGTCCATTTGCGAAATTATTTATGGCTTTGTTATAAATCACTGTGACCCAATGACCTTTAAATATTATTTGAACAAAAGCCCCCCTACCATTGGTTCCTCCGATAAACTCATCACAGACTAAGAGGGATCGCTTCCCTTGATAACTACATTCTTCTAGGCCAATTGCCACCCAACTAATTGTCAAAATTATTATATTATATGAAGGACAAAAAAAAAAAAACTAAGATAATATGCAAAATAAATACTGAAATGATACAATTAATACAACTTTTTATAATTTTAATTAACAGAATTAATGTTTATTTAGTAAAAAAAATAATTGAAAGTTATTGTAATTTGTAAATATTTAAATATTTTATTTCTGTACAAATTAAAATTAAAATTTTCTGAAAATTAGAGAGTTGGAATTTATAATACCACCTTATCTTAAGAATTTTTTTTTTTCTTGTAGTGAAGCCAAATTAAACCCCGTTGTTTTAATTGAATCGAAAAAGAAATACTCACAACCATAAGACTAATTATTGTGTTTTTCGAAAGAGTCTTTGGTTTTATTACTTTTTTTCCCCTCCTGCTTTCTGCATGTCACCTTCACACGCTTGTTTTCAAATGCTTAGTTTGGTATGACTGACCTTAATTTTAACCATTTGTGAGACTTTCATATAGATCCATGGACGAATTTTCAATGATGAGTTGGTGATTGAAATGAAAGTAAATGTGGGCCTCACTCAAATCTTAAGCTTCTGTTTGCCGAATTTCCACCTTCTCATCCTTTCAATAGTCAGACTTCCCCCAGTTTCTCACTTATCCCCACGGCCCCAAAACATGTCCTTTCATAAGGTTGAAAAAAATTTCATCTTCCTCACATTTTCTTAGAAACTATAGTCGAAGCTTGATACATTTTGCCAATTTCTCTGCATTAATAATAATAATAATAATAATCTAGTTTACATTATGCACGATGAATTTTTTATTTTTTATTTTTTGATTTCCCACGCCATTAGGTCATATGGAGGACCAACAAAATATTCTCATTTCATCTAATTGATTCGAACATGAAACCTCTATTTGAAGATTCAAATTCTCAATTACTCATGCTTTCCACGAACGGAGAATTTTTGTGAGCTTAGTCATTTTAATTATGGTGTGTGCTCCAAGTGCATATGAGTGGTGGCAAGACCCTTGTGATGATCACCTGAGATAGCGGTCATGGACTTCTGTCATTGCATCATTTCCATGAATGTTTCCAACTTCATCCCAAACTCTCGCTGACAAGATTTGTACCAATCAGTGGAATTCCTGTAATAAATGTAACTATATTTATTACAATTACAAGTTGCACACACATTATTTTTAATTGTTGTTCTATATATATATATATTAACTTTGGTATAATTATAATTGTAATTTTTCTCCTGTATTTGTATGCTCGATGTGATTAGCATCCAAACGCACAAAACTATAAAATCGGTCAACTCAAATCGCAACTAATTATGAGTTTTAACTCTCCCTTTAGCCTATTTCAGTTATAAAATTAGTCAAATTACAATTTGTTTGGATATGTATAGGGGAAAAAAAAAAAAAAACCTAAACCCCATCTCGTATACGCGAGCTTGGGGGACATTCGAACATATGCTTGACAATGATTCTCAAAAGAAATCTTTGTGTTGCTTTAAATGCATAAAAGCTGTAATAACTTGGAATTTTGTTAAAACACGTGTAGTTTAAGATGTTGCATCTCCGCTCTGACCCAAAAAGAGTCTTGTCACCGCATACAGGTATATAAGCTGTATTTATACGCAAGACATTTTTTTACTGTTAAAGTCCGTGACCCAAATAGTGTTCCAGTTATATATATATATATATATCTATATCTAAACACACACACACATATATAGATAGGTTCCAATTTTTCCATGGTGTGCAAAGAAGGTGGAAAATGAAAGAATGGGTGCTTGAAAGTTTTATTTGAGGATGAAACGTTGTAGTCATCACTCTAAAGGTTAGCTCAATGTTTAAAGAGCCTGCGATCTTGATATGCTCGGACGACGTGTTTTCTTAAATTGCAAATAATTACTTTTTTCCTTGTATGCTGGCGATCAAATATTCCAAGCGAGCTCCACGAATCTATGTAAATAAGAAGAGTATTCTATGTTCTCAAGATTTTTTTAAAAAAATAAAAATAAAAAAATGATGTAATTTCCTTGTTAATTGATATTTCTTTCAGTTGAATAAGAAAAAGAATGAGAATAGATACAACCATAGACACAATATAACGAGAGATGTAATCATTTTAATTTTATTCTATAAATATCTTGTTACCATGCCAATGTTTCAATTTTTTATTCGACTACTCAAACTCTTCTTTGCTCTCATCCTTAGGTTTATATATATATATATATATATATATAAAGTAATACTAAAAAAATAATAATTATATATCACTGAATTCTGCAAATAAGTAAAGTTAAATATAAAAAATTATTATATTATATTATTATTATTTTCTATATTTTGTTATGTAATAATATTTTATGCCAAAATGTTATACAGAAACGGGACGGCAACACGAGGCAAACGCATGTTTAATTACATAACTGTCCTTTCATATTACTACAGTTTGTTAATTACATATGTTTAATTATTGAATACATAATTACAATTTAAAATAATAATAATTACTATTATACGATTAACAAACAACATTGAATCGCATCATTTTCGTCTGACTGACGCATATTACGAGAAACTAGCGTTCATGCAGTAAAGGTCTATTCCAGGATCATCAAATGGTGGCTCAAGGTTAGCCAACCGAGTGGATATTGTTCAAGTCGGGTTGGACCCATGAACATGAACGCATGTAGCGGTCCTGTAACAGAGTCAAAGCCGCCAGAGCAAACCATCATCGTCCATCGAAAACAAATACGTATCCGTAGCCGAAACGTAAGAATCGACCATAGGCTGTTTTTTTTTTTTTAAAAATAAATTTTTTATTTTGTGGTTACAAACAACACAACCATGAGGCAAGGACGGAGTGCTCACATGTAGACCAAAATTGAGAAGCTAACATCCAATGCAAAGTGGGCTTTATTAGGCAAAAGACGACTAATGTTGGAAGCATTAAGGCTTTTTACCAATAGTTTACCATTAAACGGTGAAATATCAGAGAAAATCAAATACCGAAATTGCATAAATTGAATATTAATTATTTTTGTCTTACAGACAAATAATAAATTTGATTCTGAATATGAATAATAATAATGTCTAGCTTATTCATTTTGTGCTTTTGTGATAATAATTTGACTCAAGATAGGTAAAGCCGCTTTTACTTTTAACATTTTAGAAGGGATTGTCTTATTTTGTACATAGTAAAATTATATAGCCGCAAATAATATTTTAAACGTGAAATTAAATATTGTAATATTATAATTGTTAGGTAGATATTTTTAATTTTTTTAATACATAATAATTATAATTAATAATAAAAATTATAAATATAATTATGATATTACAATACCACTAGCTAATCTTGTGTTTAAAATATGTCAAATGAATGGTATCCGTACAATAAAGCTCATTGATTTGCATGTGGGACTTCTTCTCAATAGCAGAGCAGTAGGCGTACACAAAGTGATCGATACCGAATCACATTGACTTGCCTCGTTTTGCTTACTTTGATTGCCTTCTCCACTATATATGTAATCCACGAGTACATTTTCTCAAACGTACCCAGCTTGCTTAATTTCTCTGTATTCTTATCTCCCTTTCACTCACACGCACGCACGCACGAATAAATTAGACAATTCTGCATGTATGGATCTATAGAGAGTGGCTTGAAAGGTTCTGCAAACTGGTGAACAAAAAACATTAAATTATGGGAAGATCGACTAGCTGTGACAAAAGTGGATTAAAGAAAGGTCCATGGACTGCAGAGGAAGATCAAAAGTTGATTGATTATATCCAGAAACACGGGCATGGAAGATGGCGTACCCTCCCCAAGAATGCAGGTGCGCTTTTGTTATTTTCTTGTTTAAGCTTCATGGTTGGTACGCAGAAGTATTCTTAGTTATTCATGGCTGTATTTGCCTGAGTGCTGAACAAGATGGGCCTGGTTTTGTATTGTGTGAAGGGCTGAAAAGGTGCGGAAAGAGCTGTCGGCTTCGGTGGACTAATTACTTGAGACCTGACATCAAGAGAGGCAAATTTTCTCTCGAAGAAGAGGAGACGATATTACAATTACATAGTATTATGGGAAACAAGTGAGTTTCGTTTCGTTTCGTTGAGAGAGTATACTGAAAAAAAAAATAAAAAATTCTTTATTTTAAAAATAAAACTAAGATTACTTATATCTTATTATTTTCCTAAGATCATATAACATGTGAGTGACGCCTTTTCTACTTTTCTCAATTCTCAGCTTAGCATTTAGTAACATTTTTGTTTTTCTAAAAGTTTTGTTTCAATTTCATTGGAGATAGCCAATTGGCACGTGTTCCGATCAAAGTTTTTGACTTGGTTTTCTTGTTTTTAAAGAGCTATGGACAACCTTTCTCTACGTCGAAGTGACAGTAATTGTTAGCCAAATTTTTAGATCATTGACTATTGGTAAGAAATTTTGAATTTTGTAATGTCCGGGCTAGTAGAATTCAATGCTATAACCCAACTAGTCATTGAGAATAGTGTTTCTTTGTTGTCCTTTCCTACTAAGCTTTCTTTTGGTTATCTGCTGCTTTCTCGCAGGTGGTCTACAATTGCTGCTCGCCTGCCTGGAAGAACCGACAACGAGATCAAGAACTACTGGAATACCCACTTAAAGAAGAGGCTAGTGAGAATGGGAATCGATCCGGTTACTCACAAGCCGCGCCTCGATCTTCTTCAACTTTACTCAGTTCTCAACTCATCCCTCTGCAGCACATCTCAACTCAATCATTTTCCTAGCTTGCTTGCAAATGGATCCATGCTGAATCCAAGTCTCATAAGTTCATTCACTTCCCAATTATCATGCAAGGGCAGTAGCCAAGCCCTCAGTCCGAAAAAATTTCCAGACTACCACCTTGGAGGTGCCCAAGTGCAAGTTCAGAATCAATCCGCAACCCTGCAAACAAACCACTTCCATGACCAAATGGAAGCTTACTCAAACTCTCCAAGTGCTCAACTTATAAATCAACCCCAGTTCATGCATTCAAACTTGGGACAAATTTCGAGCGACCCCACCAGCATTAACCACCAAAATCCTCTGCAGGGTCTATGGCAAGCAAATAGACAGCCAACTAATATAGCGGATAGCTTCATACCGAACTGTGGCTATCAAAATACTCACCAAACCATTATCCACGCGAAATCAGCAGAAAATCTACCGAACTTGCGTTTCACATCGCTTCTCTCCACTACACCATCGTCGACCACGACTCCCTTGAATTCTTCGACAGCTTATGTCAATGGCAGTAATGAAGACGAAAGAGATCGTTACTGCAGCAACATGCCGATCTTTGACAACATCCCAAATAGTTTGGCTGTCAGTGGGCTTATCTGAGACATTTATCAAGACAGCAGGCTGTAATGCTTCCACAAAAAGATAACTTTTTAGTCTTTTTACCCTTTAAGATAACATTCAATGTGATTTTTGTTTTGTTTTGTTATACTTTTTTTTTGGATGTTAAGAACTTGATTTGTATTTATGATTGTATGTGGATATTTAATTATGGACCTATGTTGGTCCAACTATTAATTTTTCTTGATTAACAGTCCGCATCACAAAATAAATAAATAAATAAATTTGTAGTTAAAAAGAAAAAGAAGAAGAACAAATTGGTATGTTATATCATCTTTGCATCAAGTGTTCAAGGAAACAATCTATTGATTTTACTTCCTTGTGATTGAATGGGTGAATTTAACTAAACTTATTAAGAGTCGCATGTCATGCTGAGAAATTTAGAGAATAGACATAATATTGTGTACAAATTGTAACACAATAAATCTTACACCCATTTAATCATTTAATCATGCTTATACTTACTAGTATTTTGTTTACTTGATTAATTTAATTGGATGTGTTAAATGTTTTTACTAAATATCAAGCCACAGACTACTTACACTGGAAAGAGACAAGTGAATACAATTTGCTATTGGGTGAAAATAATAATAATAATAACTGTCTCTTATACACATCTAGATGTGTATAAGAAACAGGCCACAGACTACTTACACTGGAAAGAGACTGTCTCTTATACACATCTAGATGTGTATAAGAAACAGGCCACAGACTACTTACACTGGAAAGCGACAAGTGAATACAATTTGCTATTGGGGGAAAATAATAATAATAATAATAATCATTTGCAATCTTTTATTAGAAACCTAATTTATGAGAGTTACACGCACTTAAGGGCTAGACTTTATCCGGTCCGGTCCGGTCCTATTCCAATTCCCAAACCGGACCGCCAGTTACGGTTCTGGAGAAGGAATAAACCGTGACGGCCGTCTCGCCGTTAGTATGAAAATTGAGCAGTCGAGGCCGAATGATATTAACTGACAAACCAAACAACCGCCGCCTGCTGCTCGCACGCACCGGCTCACTCGGACGACTACCGTACGCTCCGGCAGGCCAAGTTAGACTCTGTCAGACTATTTGCCTCCGCCGCGTGATTGTCACCAGCCAACACTGCCGCTAAGCCTCGTCAGTCGCCACCGGTGCCGTCGTACTGAGAAGCGACAAACGGGAAATGCAGTCAAGCTTCGTCGTAACAACACCGCGCTACGTGGGCCGATCATCGCCAGAATAATAAGTCGCCATGTCCAGGCATAGGCTTAGCTATCATTCTGTTCATTGTTATAATACCGAAATTGGATTCCTTTTACGTATGTGTGTGTGTGTGTGTGTTGTCAACTAGTATGTTGGTCGATCATTTGAATTAAGTGGTTGAATTTCTGGTGTGTATGTGTGTACGGAATGTCATTTGTCATAGATTGCTGGCTTGTAGTGTAATATGTTGATACATACTTTGTAATTTGCAGAAATTTGCCATTGTATTTGGGAGAGTGTGCGTTCGTGATTATGGATGTGTGTGTGCACGGGTTTTTTTGTTTGTGTGTACGGTGTGTCCTGTATCCAGACTGTTTGGGGCTTTGGAATGTACAATGGAGTTCTTAACATTTGAATTCTGAAGAATTTTGTTGCCCATTTTGAGCGTGAGTGGATGTCAGTGCATGTGTGGATTTGATGGCCTGTATTTAAGTGAGCTTTGGTGCATTTGTGTGTGTGTGTGTGTGAGAGAGAGAGAGAGAGAGAGAGAGAGAGAGAGAGAGAGAGCATGTGGGTGCCCCTGTGTAATATGGAATTGAAAATGTTTGTACTTTGAATTTTGTATGTGGCATTGTGTATGTGGGTTGCCTTGATTGGAGTGTATTGTGAAGTTGTAAAATTTTACATACTGCAGAATTTTTCCATTTGGAAGTGTTAAGAGGGCTACAAATTCCCTTCTGGTGAACAGGAAAGCTGGTTTTGGAGAGGTAGTTAATGGAGCATATCGCACAGATTGGTTTCATTATACACCTTGGAGACTCCCCAATTGTCATGCACATAGCTTTAGAGGGTACTCTCCTTTCCTAGTGCATAAAGTGTGGCACAACTTATTGAAAAACGGCAGTTCTAGAAATTTTTTGACACTTTCAGCTAGTTATGTTGTTTCTTACAATGCTCAAGTCACTTGTAAGAGGCTTTGGAAAATGTGCATGCACGATGGACCAGCCTTACAGCCAATAAGTAGAATAGCCTGTGCGGTAAGTGTTGCATTGATGCGATCTAATCTGCTTGCTCCTGGAGTTATTGCCTTCATAACCGGGGAGCTTTTCTGGGCTCAACAAACATATGCAGAAGCAGAAAGCTCCCTGTTAAGGGATACCCTTTACACTCAAACACATAATGGACATATTTACTTGACTGCTTTTGTGTTGCTAGTTCTGGAGTGTATCACTTTGTTGCTCAGGGCTGTCTATTTAGCTATTCTGTTCTTGCCATGCATAGCTATGGTTCCATTTGCCAACTCTCTTGGCCCTAAGTTCAGGAAAAGCTGGCTTTGTGTTGTTCGCCTTACACTTGAAAAAGCAGGACCAGCATTCATTAAATGGGGTCAATGGGCTGCAACAAGACCAGATCTCTTTTCTCAGGATTTGTGTGCCGAGCTTTCAAAACTTCATAGAAAAGCACCGGCACATAGTTTTTCCTACACCAAACAAACCGTCGAAAGGGCATTTGGACGCAAGCTGCCTGAGATATTTTCCAAGTTTGAAGAGGATCCTGTGGCATCTGGAAGTGTTGCTCAAGTTCATCGAGCTATCTTAAAGTACAGGTACCCTGGTCAGGAAATCGAGCCTGTTGTAGTAGCTGTAAAAGTTCGACATCCAGGTGTTGGTGATGCAATTAGAAGAGACTTTATGTTGATAAATTTTATTTCCAAAGGCTCAAAGTTTATTCCTAATTTGAAGTGGTCAAGATTGGATGAAAGCATACAGCAATTTGCTGTTTTCATGATGTCTCAAGTTGATCTTGCAAGAGAAGCTGCCCATTTGAGCCGGTTTTTATATAACTTCCGCAGATGGAAGGATGTCTCATTCCCAAGGCCTTTGTATCCATTAGTACACCCAGCTGTTCTTGTGGAAACTTATGAACAAGGTGAAAGTGTTCTACACTATGTTGATGGGCTTGAAGGACATGAAAGAATTAAAGCTGCTCTAGCTCACATTGGGACGCATGCACTTCTAAAGATGCTTTTGGTACTGTTTTTTTCAAAAGTTTCTTCTCTATTTTACCTATTGATTTCCTACTCATGGTAATGATTTGTTGTGCGTTATCAATAATGAATTCCACTAAATTCTTGTATGTGATTGAAGATTTTGACTTTTCATTCATTTGATTTTGAGGAGCATTACCCATCAATAATCACTGATCATAAATGAGATTATGTTCATTTCATTGTCCTAATTTATGGTCATATGTTTTAAATGTTTCCACCTCAAGAGCCTTACAAATAGAATATTGAGTTGATTACATGTTGTCTAACTGCAAAATCATCATTGTCACAATACAATCTGCACCCATTTAAGATGGAAGAAAAGCATATGAGTCTTTTTTTTTTTTTTTTATCTGTATTCAGTCTTGACTTGTAAAACCCCAAACCAAATTGTTGGCTTGGTAACCTTTTTGAGCTTTTGGGATGATACCATAGGCCAAGAATTTGAGTCAATAGTAACAGGGGACTCCTTCAACATATACTGTTTAGACTCCTTTTCGTCTTAATGTTGGAAACTGGTAGTCGGGATATTATGAGACTATGATACCTCTATAGTGGACAAGGATGTTACAAGAAAATGGAATTTGGCTCTATATTGAAGTTTTCTGTAAGATTATATATATTATTTCTGATGCAGGATTTCCCTGGATAAATACTATGTCAGTCTCTTTGAAATAGTATTCTAGTTTTTAATGCTTCTACCATATTTTTAAGATCAAGATTAATGCCCAATTTTATATGTTTCCTTTCCATTTGAAGATGAAACCCTTGAATATTATATCTTTTGTTTGAGTTGTAACCACTAACTGCAGTTTTAGGCTTGCTATGACATGCTTCTATTGGTAAGCTTGTAACACTAATGGGATCTTTTTAGGTGTGATGTTGATAATCCTTGTTTGACTCACAGTGCTATTGTCTCTACCATTTTCTTAATAGCTACAAGTTGTCTAAAGGAAACAGAATGATGCCTCCATCTGAAATGCAGAACTAGGATTATTGTTTCTCAGTAATCTTGTAACACTTATGGGATCTTTTTGGGTGTAATGTTGATAATCCTCATTAGACTCACAGTTCTAATGTCTCTACTGTTTTCTTAATAGCTACAAATTGTCTAAAGTAAACAGAACAATGCCTCCATTTGAAATGCAGGAGAACTAGGATTATTGTTTCAGAGTTATTGTTTCAAACATGATGGATGAGTTCTATTTTCTGTTTTTATTATGTTGGCTCATTGCGTGATTCTTATCTTCATCTTGCAGGTAGATAATTTTGTCCATGCTGACATGCATCCTGGAAATATTCTTGTTCGATTAGCAGATGAAAAGATGTCACATAAAAATCTTTTTGGATTGAGGCCTCATGTCATTTTCCTTGATGTGGGAATGACTGCCGAGCTCCCAAAGCGAGATCGACAAACTTTACTTGAATTCTTCAAAGCCGTTGCTATTCTAGATGGTCGGACTGCTGCAGAGTGCACACTTAGACTATCCAAACAGCAAAGTTGCCCAGATCCAGAAACTTTCATTGAGGTAATAATTTATAAGATGTTAGGAGGTGACATCCTGGTTTAATTTACAATCAGTAGGTTTTATTTCTGGTGTTCTGTGGTTCTGCTAAAGAAAAATTAGACATTATGGACCAGAAAAGTAGGAACTGCCCACATCTGTTTTGTCCGAGATGCTGGAAACTTCAGATTTAGGTGTGGAGAGAGAGCCCAGAGTAGAATGGAAATTTAATCATGAAGTTTGGAATATCTATGCTACTAAATCTGGAGCTTGTCATATTCACGAGTTTACCAGATTTGGCAGATCCCAATATAATCTGCAGATGGCAACATGCCTGATGATTGTAATGTTATCAAGCAGTTAAGAATCCTACTGGAAAAAGAACTCAGAAATTGCTTCACATCATTGAAGCTTCTGGGAGACCAATTGCCTGGTTGACTAGCCATCTTTTTCCCCAAATTTTATTGGTGTTTTTGAATGCTATCTTGAGCCCTGAGATGTTTAAGACTGCACATCCTTAGGTGCACATAATACTCTCTGGTATTTAGATTGTGTTGTATGAGACATGGAAAAGATAACCAAATCTATGGCCACAAAATGGAATATATGCAATGACAGAGTTTTGACGTTAATTCTGGTCATAGTGATCTACTTTTGTAGTTTCTCAGCTTAGTTGTTAACATTAGACGTTTCTATGACATCAGTTTGTAATTATATACCCTTTCTCAGCTTTGGTTTGTCAGATTTTACTTGATGGAGACCTTGTTTGCATTTGCTGAAGCTATATGTCTTCTGTGCCTCATTTATGTTTATACCTGACATTGGCCCAGTTTAGGGTTACGGTATCCTTTGTGAAAAAAACAAAAAAAAAAAGAATTACTTTGTTTCTTTTGACATGCATGCCTTTTGAACTTTGAGAAATTAAGGTTTGTCTGCAAAGACAGCTAGTTTTGGATTCTAAAATCTGATGAAGTTAACAAAATTTTCATAATGTGCTGTATATGTTGCTGAAAGAAAACTTCAAATTTTCTGCTATTTGTCCTTTTTGTGCATTTGAGTAGCAAAAGAGGTTGAGCTGTGATTTTACTTTCTTGCACTGCTTTTCTTACCAGCACCTTCATTTAAATGATTGTAAGTTTTATCCGTGGTGGATATTCAATGAAGTTTGCCTGCCTAAAAATAACATGGTTGGGTGAACATTTAAGAGCCAGTTTTGTTGCCATGTACTAAGTTCTACTCAGTTTGCACCCTTTGTTTGTGGTGCAGCATCAGATGTAAAAGATGCTTTGTTTGTTTAACAGGAAGTTGAGAGGTGTTTCACTATGTGGGATTCCCCACATGTTAAAATCCATCCTGCGGAGTGCATGCAGCAAATGCTTGAGCACGTTAGACGTCACAAAGTCAATATTGATGGCAATGTCTGCACTGTAATGGTTACTACTTTGGTTCTAGAGGTAATGCGGCTTATTAACATTTCTTTGTTCTACACATCAGTTTAAATTCTCACTCAGAGTGAATTAGTAATCCCTTGCTTAAATGTTTCTGATCTTGCACATTTGCAAATCAGTTTATTTTTGTTTATAATCATCATGGCTTTATGTAACAATTGTTTATATCTAGATTCATCTAATGTCCGTCGATGATGATTGAAGTTGCTTTATGCTTCCTCTTCATGCTTATAGGGGTGGCAGCGGAAGCTTGATCCAGAATATGATGTGTTACATGCTTTGCAAACATTGCTATTTAGAGCTAGTTGGGCAGATTCCTTCTCTTACATAATCGATGGGCTCATGGCTCCATAAATGGTCCCTGCCTTGTTAATTCCCTCCAATGGACAAGTTTTGCAAACACTTCAATATGTACATCACTGCCTTCAATTGCAGGCTGCATTTGGAGAGGATGGGCAGAGAAGGTAAAGGGAAGCACAGTTTGGGATAGCTAACCCCATCTGGGTTTGGGGTGTTTTGGTAGTGAATGAGAGGCGAACAAGCAATCCTAAGGCATTCTCCTTGTTTTTTCTACTTGAAAACATCCCCAAACGATTTTACTTTCGTTGGTTCCCTTTTCCTTTGAGGTGCCGCCCTTCATGCTTTCCTACTCCTCCCAGCACACCAATGTTTGGATTCTTTTAACGATGGAAATAAATAGAGTTGGGGGTACTTGCTGTTAATGAGGAGAGTCCAACTCTCAATCCTTTCTTTTATCGCCATTGCTAGATAATCATTGGGAGGGCCCTCTGTCAGTTTGCTAGATGATCCTTATAAATCCAATTAATTGTAGCAAAAATTATAAAATCCATGTTGTCATGTAGCTAGATTATATATTACATGTCTTTTTCTTGGTCCATACAATGCTAAGATTACCGTCATAAACTTGTTTCGATATTTGAAGGAAGCAAACTGTTGTTGAACCGCATCCTTCCCAGCCTTTTTTGTTCTAGCTAGAATTATGAAACCAATTCTTGTTCTCGACCCAGTCCAATGCCAGATCAGTTTCCGCTCGAGCAGAAACCAACCTAATTAAGGTAAACTTAGATTTGATTGGTAAGAAAATTGATTCTCCTTTTGGGTGGTGAAAAGTCTCACTACTTGGCTCCTATCCGGATCACCTCGTTCAAAATCCATATTTCAAGCACTAATAATCAATGAATGGTACAATCCACAAAGAGGAATAAAACCAGATTCAAGAGATTCAACATGCAACTTAGTCATTTGTCATAAAGACACGTTTGGTCAAAGATACCACCAAAAGATCATAAACACAACAAGAGAAGATGGTAGCAAGAGGAAGAGGAGAAAAGGAGACAATGGAGGAATTTCATGAAGCATGAGCTGATGAGGACAACCAACCGATAAAAAAAAAAAAAAAGTGCTCTGCACAAAACTAGTCATTCGGGTGGAAATTTCACTATCAGTTTTACCAAATCCTAGAAGCCAAACAGGATTCTGATACATGCCACTCATTTTTCCTATTGTTCTCCTCGATTATTTAGAGAATGCAACTGGTAGGGAATTTCAGACGGGTATAGGGTAGAGTTCCCAAGTATACTTGGCAAATGTGATGATGCTACGCTAGAAGTAGATAACACGAACAATGCAGCAAAATCTCTGTAAACTGCTCAGGCCAATTGATCAGACTATTACCCTTTTAAGCCAACTAAATGAAACTGAGGACAAGCACGTTGCTGACTGCTAAGAATTAAGAAACAAAAAATCATGTTTCTGCTGTTGTTGAGCATTTCCCATCCAATGTTTTTAGCCTGTGAATTTCAGCTGTCAAGCCTCTCAAAGAAGTATAGATAGCCCATGTCCTTTGGGGGGTTTATGGAAGCCCCGACTTTGATGTCATTGAAAATCGCCCATCGACCATCTTTAAGAATGTGAGCAACATAATGGCCGCATTGGGTAGAGGTTCCAATGTGGCTCACAATCCCAAAAAGTCTGTACCCTGCGTAAAGGCACACAAGGAAAAATTTTACATTCAACAGTTGTAAAAGAACAGTGAACCGAATTGATGCATAAAGCGCTGCACAATCATTTTTCCTTTCTTAGGTATGTAACTCCTAATAAGCAATCATTAGACAGGAATTAATAAAGAAATGGTAATGCCACGCTTACTAAAAACAAAAACAACACATGAAAAGTAAATTTATGGGAATTAACAATCAGAATTCAACTACATTAATATAGTGATAATCCAACCAAATTGATGCCACCACCAGGAATAACCTTATGTTATGTCTTGCATATCTGTAGTTACAATAATGAAGCATCTAACAGATAAAAGTAGTTCATACAGATAATTTGTTTGCCGATGGCCAAAATAATAATGATAATAATTAACCTGCTAAATTCTATTGTGCCTGCACAAACACGTAGGAAGGAACCAACAGGAAAGAAGTACATACAGAAAATGCACAAGTTCCTAATAGGGGAAAGCAAAAGCAAACATGGAAGCTAGCAAAAATTTATTACGTGGCTAGATTACACAAACTAGAATGATAAAACAATGTTAGGGAAATGATCAAGAACAAGGTTAAGAAACTAACTTCCTCCTCCATCAGGTAGTCCAGAATCATTTGGAATAGATGTAGAGCTTGATGTTGTGGCATCCATATCAGCTGAAACAGAAGCATCAGGATTGCTGAATATCCAATCTGTTGCTTTCTCAATATCACCACCCTATAGAATGTGCAAAAATTCATAGTCAAATATTCCAAACACTCCATCAAATACAATTGGCAACTGCATGCATAGTATTGTCTAAATAATGAAAAGCTATAAAACTTTACTGAGGCCTTGAGTGCCTTTCGTGCAATTGTTTCTTGAAAACCAAATGAGATCAAAGTTTCAACTTTTAATGGATCAACAGCTTCAGCTCCTTGAGCTTCCTGGGAAATAGGAGCATCTATATCTGAAAGAAAACATGCCCATCATAAGTGCACATAAACATCTCCATTATAGTTGCTTAATTGTAAGAGAAGTTGGAAATCCCGAGAAATGAAACTTCTTGTGTAGATAGCTGTCAAGAAAACATTCAACCCATGAATGAGGCCCAAGAATGAATCATACATTAAACTCTAACATGTCCCCTCATGTGAAAGCCCAGCTCTCTGGGGCTAAAAACATGAACTAATAAAGTTCTCATGGGCTCTAGAAATTAACAATTAATTCACAAAATTCTGATACCATGTCAAGAAACCATTCAATCCAAAAGCTTAAGTTGTTGGGTGAGGCCTATGAATGAAATATATATTAAACTCTAAAAATAATAATTTAAATTAGATACCTGGGTCATCCAAGTGAGAAAGCAACCAGTTCATTGCCTCTTCTGCACCGGCATTTGATGTATTTATAGCAGCTTTCTGACAATGAAGAGGGTGGAAACCCATTGAGACAAGCTGGGAAACAATAGCCTCACTGGCCACAACCTTATTTGATTCCGCTTCACCCACAGGCACTGTGAAACATAAATTTTTTATAATATAAAAGAACAATACTGTAAAGCTCCTTAGGAAGATGTGAGAGAAACAAAAAAACATGACACCATAACAAAAGTAGGGGAAGGGGAGAGAATTTTGTGCACCATAGGTAACACCTTCACAGTAAGCATGACACATAAGACTTAGGACTGACAAACTACAGAATGAAAAGTACATCTAGCTAAGAACAAAGGGCACCCTAGGTATGTTAAGATGCTTGAACTCTTCAAGGTATTGCTACTCAATCCAGGTCAACAAACTCCAAAACTGCACAGAGGAGCAGACTTTTGCTCCCAAATATGACCTAACAAAACCTCCCACCAGTAATCCGCAAAGCCCAAGCATTCCCAAAAGTAAAGGTTCCAAATGGAAAACAACTGACCACACAAGTGCTATTAGATGGGAATAAACATCAGGAATTTTAGCCTGATTATACAGGAAAAAAAAAAACCTGGGTATTAGCCTGAAAGCATCATCCTATAACTAGAGCAACCCACCCCCTTTAACCTGAAAAGACAGAAGTCTTTTAACTAGAATGTAAAAGAAATCAATGGGCTCATTATGAACACTGGATCACAAGCATAATCACAATACATCTACCAGTAGAACTGCAATTATTTGTTTGCTTAAGCTTCATTATAATCATGCAGGCCCATCCTCTCTCTTTCTGAAAGGTAGAAAATAAAAAACAAATTGAGTCCTCTTCCATTCTTTTCTCAATTACTGTAGGTAATATTAACTAATGCAAGGATTTCTAAGTAAATGGCATGCTAAGGAGTATGCATAGTCACAAATGAGAAATCATTTCATACTCCAGTAAGTGCAGCCAAAAACGTTCTCAAAAAAAAAAGTAAAGCCAAAAAAGTACCATCTTCTGGCAACAACTCCTCCTCTGGCTGAAGGCCCTTGCTTCGCATGTGACTTATGTCTATGATATCTGGGACATCTATATAGACATCTGCATGCATACATCCAATCAACAAGAGCAACAGCTCAACATAGCAACAATTCAGTAGGATTGACTGCAACAGGAAATATAGCTAGAGAATTTTTACCAAGCTTTTTTGGCACCCAGCCCTCTTCCATAACAAATTTCCGCATGTGCAGTACTAAATAATCTGGGAAGGAAGTTAACCCAGCAGTCCTGCAGTAAGAACAGATTATTGACTTGAAGAACACTAAAATTAAATCAGCATGTCTCCAAATATTTATATTGCATTAGCAATATTATTTGTAAATATTCTCTCTAAACCTCAGATATCATAAAGCTTACTTTATTGCAGTAGTCTTAGCCTTCAAGGCAGTGCTATAAAAATCTTGTATCTCTTCTGGAGATGAAAAGCTAGCTAGACATGCTTCTAAAGGTACCCTTGGGCGTACAATTTCATCATTTTCTCTGCCAAAACAAATTAGCTCAGAAAACAGTCCTCAGAGAAGTCAAACATGGACAATAGATCATTTGTACTTACATATCCTTCCCTTCTAAATTTTTTTCCACTTTCAACTTGTGGAAGGCTTCTAGTTCATCTGAATTCTCAAGAGAAAGAAAATAGAAATTCACAGACATATAAGCTCTCAGGATTACATTCAAACTGAAAAAAGTAGGAAAAAAATGAAGAATTCATACCTTTGTTAATGGCTTCATGCAATGGGATATTCAAAGAAAGAATGTAGTCAAGCCTTCTATTATAGGCAACCTTTCCAGATGAACACAAAATACGATCTTCAATACCAAACTTGAAATTCCTTGAAGGGTCTAACTCATGTCTCCCGCCATTCATGCGCTCAACTTGGTCAAGAAAATGAAGGAAGAATTCCAATGCATCCTACACATAACTTGATGTCAGATATTCATCCCATCAGTTAATCATCATATCTTATGTTACCCAACTGAAATCATTCCCCTGCTCAAGTGCACAACTATATGCGGTAATTGATGACCGGCGACTGCTCCAAGTCACTTTGTTACTAAACTAAATCTAATTTTAATCAAATTTAAGTCCATCTCTTTACTGACAACAATAAGCAATAAGCACTCTCTTCATGCCACTGCCCATGGGATGGTTCAAGGAGGCCAGGCACCCTTGTAGAAACAAATATAAAATGCAAGACATTTTGGATATATTCATTACAAACTGCATGGCAACAGCCCACTCCCCATAAAATATTCTCTCAGAAATCAAACATTATTTGCAACAAAAATTGATAACTTTGGCCCATACTAGAAATGCATACAAGTCAGAAAACAAGTATAAATACTATGTCTACAATAGCAATTTACAGGCATCCCATAAATCACATGTTTTGTTTTTATATCCGATTTGTTTATCAAGGAAAGGAGAGCCCTCAATACCCTCTAGCTGAAGTTGAATAACTCTCAAAACAGCTCAAAGTAAACTTAAACCATTATATTGTCTCTTAATTTGTTTTCAGACTAGCATAACTTCCAGTCAACTATTTCAAGTAATTTAGATTTATCCAAGCAACAGGATAAGATAACAGATGTCACAACATAGTGGACATACCTGTTGCCTCATAGAAGAAAACTCAGGATGACTAGCAGCAATAACTTG
Organism: Kandelia obovata; assembly: GCA_021464305.1. Taxonomy (NCBI): domain Eukaryota; kingdom Viridiplantae; phylum Streptophyta; class Magnoliopsida; order Malpighiales; family Rhizophoraceae; genus Kandelia; species Kandelia obovata. The sequence continues at coordinate 4,608,438 of CM038482.1, forward strand.
TTTGAACGTTTGAGGGGGTATCCCTTCCTGTTTCTAATAGTCACAGATAATGTACACAGGAAAAGAAAGGGAACTAAAATCAAAATCATCAGGCAAGAAAAGAAAAGACTGATACAAAACATCAAAGTGATCCATTGACATTAATTCAGAGAATAGGGATAGGATTGTGCAAGGTAGTTACCAAAGTATGAGATATGTCCCTTAAACTTGCATAACAAGCAAAACTTATACTAGTAACAAATAAGTAAAAATTTATTGCTGAACTCAAGCAGCTTCAAGAGCTTTTAGGAACTTAAGAAAGATCATATCAGATCAGATTATTTAAATCAATAATCACAACATGCTACATAAAACTTCCACAGCCAAAATGATGACAACAGTCATAAAGATTACATCATTTGTCGAGGTTGCAGAATCCACAGTATCATTTTTCTGGAGGGCATGAAAAAGTCAATTAAATTAATGAGAAAAAGAAGCCTACAGCATAAAAAAAATATCAATCTAACAGAAAAGGAAGCCATACCTCTAACACTGGAACTGAATATTTACCAGAAAGTAATCCATGAGCCAGCTTTGTTCTGCCATAAAAATACAAAGCATTGGAATATAGAAAATTCATAAAGATTAAGGATAATCCAAAATTCTCTTACTAAAATTCTTTAGACAGAACTTTGCCGGTTATACAGATTTTTATCATACTTTAGAATACAGGAAAAGAAATTATTAAGTATTTATAGAGAGGGATATGAAACTAGTCAAAAATCACAATAATGTTGACAATAGGTAATTCCAGCCACACAATGAGAGAAAGAGAGAGAACTAGGTATTCTGGCCACATGATGAATCCATGTTGAAGTAAACCAAACTACAGTAGACCAACCATAACCCAAAAGATTGGACTAGAAGAAAAATGTTAATATGAGCTTTAGCTACAATGGAGTACTTACGTCTACAGTTGGATCAAGTTATGGCTAATGTTGGTCATACAGATTACAGTGATGGATTGACATCACATGCAAGAAGAAAAAGGGGAAATAAGGGGAAAATTTTTTACTAGCCGAACCATGAACCAACAGATAGGAATAGAAAAATTCACATGTTAATGAGCAATTTACTTACAACTGCATATTTAAGTCTAAAGTAGGATCAGCTGGAGCCATCTGAAACGCTACCTTTAAGCTCTGGTTCATATAATATCTGCACATAAGAAGAAAACAATTAAGTGTTAGAAATCAATAGCATCTTAATTGCAGGTGAATACTAAGGTTAACAAAGATATGCACATCTACAAACCCAAAAACGAAAAAAAACCATAGATACAATTATATAATGTCTAAACATTAATTACCGTGCACAGAATGACCGGGTTGAGAAAATAACTTGCACTGTTGCAGCCATATAGCAGCTGCACAAATCCAAAATCAGAAAACAAGAGAACCAAAACAGTGTAACATCCACAAGAGTACCCTGCAGACATCTATCTTACCTGTTTCCAAGATTCACAAGTCCTGTGTAACCTGGTCCAAAAAGTGGTTCCATATCCTGCCCACTTTCTTGAATTCGGTTCCAATCAAAGTTTGTATTCTGGTCAAGTTCCCTTTCAGCAGTTGTCATTTCAGTCTGATAACAAGAAAGTTTAATTTTTAGTCAAACCTGATTATATGTAATTGGCGATCAGCCACACCTCAAATCTTTTTGAAAATCTGTTTCACATGTCCTCTAACAAGTATAACAAATCCTTTATGCTTCCAAACAATGTGACTATTAAAACAGTGATCTATTAGCATCAACCGAAAATTACCTTCCATGCTACCATTTGAAATTGATTTGACAAGGTTAACTCATGTAACATAGATGACCGAAAAATCACACAAATGTTGACACTCAACAAGAAAGGTTGTGTTAAACAATTACTAGACTGCAAGTGCATTCAGCTAGATTTAACTTACCTTCTGCAATGAAGAAAAATCAATGCCAAAAAAAGCCAGATGTTGTGCAAGCAAAGGGTCCAAAACACTGTCGTCCTCTGGGTAAGAGAAAACATCTGAGCTGCCACAAGACATTGATGTTTGTAAGTTCTAGAACATTCCTCATAGACCTTAACTGGAAAATTTTAGAAAATAATTAGTGCATTGGATTCCTCAAGGAATTAATTGTGACGTTGCTTGAAACAGTGAATATTGATACCAAATTATTTAGCTGCAAAATTCAAAGATCTGTCAACAAATAATCTCTCATATGCTTTGGAAAACATGATGTATCTTGAAATTCTCCCATTATAATATACAACTTAACGAGGGCCAACCATCATATGAGCAAGGTTTTCTCTTTTTGGAATATAAAAGCACATAGCTTCTTTCACAATTAGCCCATGGTCATCCACCTTCACATGTCCTCCAGTATCTGGGTAGGCAAATTGCTAAAATCCTTAAAAAGAATAAAATCATGTAAACCCTCTCAGTATTCAAACTTTCTCCTATATGGTCATTTAGACTTTCAGAGGCTGAAATTACATGTTCTTAATAAGCTGCACCAGCCAACTACATCAAAGAATAAGCTGCTACTCACAGTTAAAATTTGATGGTTTCTCCAAGATTGACTAATTAAATATTCTGCAAAAGTTCTTATGCATCAATCAGACATTTTATAAACAGAAATGCTCCAGTCTCAAGCCCATATCTTTAGTGGTAAGACAACATTCTGGAAATATAACATGGTGCATGACCATTCAGTTGACTAAATACCCCAAATATAGTATGGTGCATAACCATTCAGTTGCATACGATTGTATGGTATAAAACACATTGACTTAATCCAATCCAATTACATGATGAATGATCAAACTAGAAACCAATTCTTTGAAAATAATTGGGTTAAAATATGCACTATCCTGGCACTATACCCATGCAATGGTAAAGGGGAAACCTCAACCAGAAAGATGGAAGAAAGTTACAGGAAGAAGAAGAAGAAGAAGAGAAGATCATACTATCTTCTAAGCTTTAGATGTCCTCATCTTTTGGCTATCATAATACCAGACCAAAAACAATTCAAAAGTATGCAACCTTGTAATTTGCATGTAGCATGCAATGATTTTAAAAGAAACATGTTCTTTGTTCTTTCCATTTCTATACTCATATCGGTAATCACAGTGGTCTGGCATAAGCAACAATCAATGCTCTTTACGTTTAAGTCTGGTTTCAAAACAATAACTAACACAGTACCAAACAAGCCCTCACAGCAAAAACTTATTAAGGGCAATCAAATGATGCAGGTTTTCCTTACAACCATAAACATTTCCATGTGCATAATTAAATAAGATTAACACGCAGTGAAGGTTTCATATCATAATGAAAATTGGCATTACCTGCTGCTTCCAAATCAGCAGTAACTGTCCCCAGCTTTACAGCAAGGGGATAGCCTGTCTCTTTGTAGTGCTCAATGGCATGGTTGTTCCCACCAGTTCCATCCCAATTTTTACGCCCACAAAGGATCATTCCATCAGTCAGATTCAGCCACAGATTATCCCTTTTCTCACACTTGGCACATTTCCATCCAGATGGAGGAATAATAACACCACTATCAATCTGTTGTAAATTCATTGCATATGCACTAGTTTGCTTCTTATCAGCTGTCCAAGCAGCAAGTTGCCCTTTCCGTTCTGCACCTTCAGCCATCAAGATTGCATCAACAGCCAATCTTACCTAAAAGTCAAAAGGGAAAAGAGAAAAACATTTAAGTCTTTCTTGACATGGTGCAGATATATCTAGATTGACAGGGAGACAAATTGTGCACCTTCTCTGGCAGCTCCACGGAAGGAAATGGAAGGGTGATATAATCGGGCAATATAACTACACTGTGAGCTTCATCATATTGAGGTTCATTATTTTCAAATCCCCCTTCCATGCCTATAAAACAGAAGATAAGATTAGTGAAATTCATCCACTAGCTTCCAAAAAGGAACAGAAACAGAAAAGAACATGGAGAGGAAAAGGGAAAGGGAGTGCTTTTGTTGTGCAAGCTCAGACTTTATGTGTCCAAAATGTAATATTGGACTAATGAAGCTTAGACAGTCAAAACTCTCATCAGCACCAATTCATGAAAAGTGTGCTGAATGATGCATCTTAGCCTACCTTGGGGGACATATATCAGTCAGGATAAAAAGTATGTTCAAGTTAACAGAACAAACTCATTATAAAACTCATAGAGGATGGAAAATCCATACATGCATTGCCATTCAATATTCTTCTTCTTGCCAAATTTGTTCTAACAGGAAAGAAGAATTGGAGTTGTACCTTCAGTGGTCCACATACATTGTGATGCCATAATAAACTATCAGATTATGCAGCTTGTAATGTATCTCTGCCTCTCACTTATCCACTTCTAAATGATGTCAGATAAATAGTCATACACATTTCATCATTCAAATCACAAAAAGAGTTTAAAATAGTAATTCATAACCATTTATGAACGCATTACATCCAAGTTTTGGTATCAATGTTCTATATGAATTTCAGTTTTCATTCTAAAAGTCGAACAAGAACTTTCACAGTTATAAAGTGAATGAACAACAGAGAACTGTAAGAACAGAATCGACGAAAATAATTTTTTTTTATAAAAAAAATAGAAACAATGGCACCACTGTATATAATAATCAATGTTAAGTACCTATGGCCAAAAGAGTCGGTTTTTTTGAAGGCCTGTCCTCGGGAACAATCTTCTTTGTTTGTTTTATATGCAAATAAACTGGATTTCCAGTCTTTTCATAGTTCCAAAGAACGTAATCCTTCCCAAAGGCAAGAAATGTGTTCATGTCTACGAACAAACCACCTTCTGACCTCTGAAATTCATCACAAGTCCACCAGAAATAACATAAATGTAAAAATAAATAAATAAATAAATAAAGCACAGAAAAGATGTAAATATTAAAGAAAATAAGGATTAGATGATTCTAAACACATAAATAAAGATTAAAAAAAAAAGCAGTTGCATTGCCGGCAAAGAAAGCCAGAAATATAGTTATCTTAATCAGCAGAAATTCCCTGGAGAACTAAAATGAAATTATTTAAACAAAAAGAAAGTAGAGAGGCTGAAAATTTTATTGTCACGGTCGGAATCACATGATGCAACTTCAACATCGCTAAATTTCCAATTGATCCTGTTCAGCACTTTCTTGCGAACCAAACATAAATAAAATTAAATTTTAAAAAAAAAAAGAAGAAGAAGAAGGCACTGCTGCTAAAGGAAGCACGGCTGTTTGCGGGTGCCGGAGCAAAGAAGTGGAGCTCAGTAAGCGAACTCGCTGTTCGATATTCTGGAAGCCGAGCGCGTTTCTCTTTCCCCGCATTTTCACGAGAAACAAACAGAAAATGCAAGAAGCTAAGAAAGAGAAGGGGGAAGAATACCGGAGAATCGAAGGAGACGCAACATTCTTGCTTGTAGATGCGATTGGTGGGCTCCGGGATCCGAACCCGGGAGAGATTCGATCGGAGAAGCTCCATAGGATTTAAATGCCGAAATGGAGATGTTACGTTCTTAGAGAGAGAGAGAGAGTGTGTGTGTGTGTGTGTGCGTGTGCGTGTGCGTGTGCGTTTGTGCTTTGCCCTAAGAAAAAGTGAAGGTTCACCGACTAACGAGAGAGTAGCTGAGAGAACTTTGGTGAAGTCCTTGTTCAGTCTTCCCCTTGTCGAGAAGCACTGTGATTTCATCAAAAATAAATAAATAAATAATTAATTAATTAATATTGGGCTGAGGACCCAAACCTTTTAGTTTTAAGTCCCAAAAGAGCCCATTGGGCCTCGTACTGAATTCTAAACCTAGAGTTGGGTTGGGGGTTTCCCTAGTCGGATATTCTATAAAAAATCCAGAAAATGGAATCCAGATCCGTTGGTTCTATGTTTGGAGATGTGTGAATTATCACTTTATAAAAAAAAAAAAAAAACAAAAGGATCGTATGCTAATATTTTTACAGCGCATTAGTTAATAAATAACATGTACCATGAAAATTTTGAAATATATATATAAATTTTTTTGTTGAAAATTACCTGTAATTACTAAAATGTTTGCTATTTTAAAAATATATTTTTCTAAAGTTATGATATTTTATCTAAATAATTAAAATAATTATTTGTCAATGACAATAATATGTATAAACAATTTCAACTTAAAATAATTATATATCTGAATAGTTATATATTTAAAGTAGTTATATAATTTTACTTAACTATTTTTAACAAAATTTTAATTCATATTAATTCTATTTTATTGAAAAAAAAAATAATATGGACAACACTACAACATATAAAAAATTTTATTGTCTTAATTTTACTATTGAAAATATGTAACTAAAAGTTATATTTTATTTAAAAAAATTCACTTGAGTGTGAATTTTACTTTAAAAATACTTACATTATTACATTAAAAATTAAGAAATTTTATAAAATTTAAATATTATGAAATTCAATATTTTTAATTTATTATTATTTTAATTTTTTATAGGTGCAATTTTTTTATTCTACTAAATTTTTTTTAAAAAAGAGAAAATAAATCAAAAAAATTAAATCTCATGATATTTAAAATATATACACTTTATTAGACTTTTAAAAATAAAATAAAATAAATAAAATAATGATCAAAAGTTTAATAAAATATAAAAAATATAAAATGGTAAAATTTAAATATATTTAACTTTAAAAAATTAAAAGAAAAATTTTTATGCTATATATTTTGATGAATATGATTATTTTTTAATTAATAAAAATATTTATTAAACTTACTTTTTGTTAGGCTCACCATGCATGGTTAGTAAAGTAATTTATTAATAAATAATGACACATATCACAATAAAATGCTACATATGAAGTATAAATCTTAATTTATGTTTTTTTTTTCACTAATTATATATAGTGTATCTAATAAACAGTGTACTCATATACTCTTTTCCATTAATAAAATGATTATAATATATAATTGGCCAGTCCAAGAGTATATTCAATAAATAATTTCTATATATTTTTAAAATGCTTGAGAAGTAATCAACCAATGTCCATGATGAGTTCATATCAATTTACAGGGTAAAGCTATTTTGGAAGAACTAACTTTTCGGTTTACACAACATTATGCGGAAAATGTTGGAAAGCCAAATCCCAGTGGGATTGGGATTAAAGATAGGAAGTCTCTGATTAGGAAAAAAAAAAAAACAAAGGCATTGGATAATCTCTCTTTTACTTCTTATAGTATCCTTTTGTCGTCTCTAATTAATTGGCAATATAGAATTCTTTTTCCTTGCTATAATTCTATTAAAAAAAAAAAAACAAAGACATAAATACATAAACCACCATTTGAGTTGACCCTTTAAACGGAGCATACAAGTCCGGCATCATCAACGGGCTCTTTGGAATCGACTCTCCATAAATCACCCCATGAGAGAGAGAAAGAAAGAAAATCCACTTCACAAATTTTCTCTCGTTTTCCCGGAGATTCTCCACAATTTTCTTCCCCCTCAGACGTCTCCTAAATCCCCGCCTAAACACCCAAGTGTTTGACTCCACCAACCCACCCCCCCTCTATATAGCGATACCACCACCAACCCATGCACTTTTTTAACAAGGCCAAGCCCAGAAATAATAACAACAGCAAGAAAGACAACGGCAGTTGCATGAAAAAAAGAAATTTCGTCGCATGTTTTAGACCGGTGGTTATGGACGGTTCGGTGGAGCCCGTCGGGGGTGGCGGCGGGGAGTCCGGTTTAAAGTACGTTAAGCACAGTGAAGAAGAAGAAGGCAAAGATAGACTGTTCAATAATTATTATCCGCCGGTGTTTGCTGTGTCTTCTTTGGATAAAGAAACCGTTCTTAAAAAGAAAAGGAAACAGCGACACAGATTCTCGCGCATTGTGCGGGCTGTCATGTTTGAGACATCATTGGTTGGTACTCTTACTAATTTCTTTGATTAATCCACTTCTGTTCTCCCGGGTTTCTTTTTCGGTTTTGCCCTTCTTGAATGGTAATGATGTTGATCATATATTAAACATCTGATCAAATTCCTATTCAAATTCTAATAAAAACTAATGCCTATTTGCCTTTTTTGTCTTTTTTTCCCTGGAGAATTTACAGCATGTCACTGTGCCACTGTTTTATTTATTTTTTTTTTTTTTTGAGCAATCCATTTCATTCTATAATGGGGTTGATCGGTTGTTGTTATTGGTTAATCCAATTGATTTTGTTTTTGTTTTTGTTTCTTCTCTTATTTTATTTTGATTGATGTTCCTTTATGGCGCGACAGGCCAAGAAGATCAAGAGAAATAAGATTCTCCAAAAATTGCATTCATCACATGGGAAACAATCAGCAAAGTTTGAAAAGGAACCAAATTCCGTGAAAAAGATTTCAAAAGTCACATTTCCACAAGAACTTTACAAGAAAGACGATGGTTCTTCATTCCACACTTTGAATTCAAAGTCATTGTCGGAGACAAGTCCATCATTTCGGTCATATTCTAGTGAATGCAAACAGCAGCAGGAGCAGGAAATTTTCCAGAAGAATGGAAAAGGGTATTATAGTTCCAACACTGGGTTGTATTTGCTTCTTGTAAGTCTCTTTGCTTTGGTCATCTGTGGGAAGCCATGTGCTGTACTATGTATTTCTGCCTGGCTCTATTACTTGCCTCGTTGGAGTATTGTCAAAAGTTCGTTGTTGAACAGAGCGAATTCCCCAGAAATTGATTCAAAGGAGTATAGAAAGAAGATCGTCATGTAAGGGCTGCTGGAAAGGAATCGTAGCCGTGGTGTATTGCATTTTTTTTTTTTTTTTTAATGATTGCAGTTTAGTCCAATTTGGTCCTGCCAGAGGGGCAGCGATTTTTGTAGTTTACATGAAGTTTATATGTTGTTCAGGTTTTTTATTTGTGATCAAGAAAGTTAGCCGCACAACTGCAGGCTAGAGTCTACATTATTTCAACTCTTCTTTTGTGAACTTTTTTCACAATCTTGTGGGGACATATGAAATCGCAATGTGGTGTGTTTTATTTTAGGGAGGAAATGAAATTACATAATTTCCCATGAAGGTGATGGTGGGGGCATCTGTTTTCAGAGTATATTGCAAGCTGTTTTATCAAGGAAATTAGAAAAGACAAATTGCTTCAAAGGCTGTACATGGAGGTCGATAACTTTCCTAGTTTTGATCAGCAATATCATCTTTTAACCACAATATAAGCTCTTCTGTGATCATTCAATATGATTTCACTTTGCATTTTCGAGATCCAGTAGATGAATTCAATTTTCTATTTCTTCGTTGGATCATGTGCAAGTGGTTGCCATTTCCAGCAAAGAGATTCTGTAGCATACCATGGTCTAGCCTAAACCGCTTAGCATTTTTCTGCAAGTGGGATTTTTAGGCGGGCTAGAAAAATCCATAGTCGAAGATCAGGAAGCGTCATGTCATGCGATTTGATTGATGTACAATTTGCAAGTTGCGTCAATCGATGATGTGAAAATAGCCTTATTGGTGATGCTTGAAATGGAATAACAAGCTCCTTGGTCGAATAGGAAGAGCAAAAATAGAATGCCATGACCTAAAATTGAAGTTTCTTGCCACTTGTTTGGAAATTGATTTATGCTTAACCTCACGCCCATGTGAAAATTATACAGACGCAAAACGGTTTTATACTCACATAGTACAACATATTTTAAATGTAATATAAAATCGTTTTGTGTGGTACGTGGGATTTGCATACGTCAAGGATTTCCATAGTTGTTTACAACGGCAAAAATGGACTGTAAGGATGTTCTCACCTTGTAGACATTTGACAGTGACGTATTTTTGTCCTTCCTGTCATCTGGCGGAATTCACAAAGGTAAGGCAACTTCAACTGGCAGGCCCTTCTTGGAATTCATGGCATGCAACCAAAAAGTTCCAACGGGGAAGATACCAGAATTGCCTAACAAATGTAATAATGTAGAGAATTTGAGCTGATGGAACATTTTCAGCGAACACAAAAACATCTTGGAGTGTCTTGTACGTAACTAAATATAAATATATATTTATTTATTTATGTACAAAAAAAAAAGGATATAATTTCTAACGAGAAGATTCTTTTTGGGGATTCGTATTCCGAACAAGAACATTGGAACTAGATAGGTTTTGCAATATACATGGTAATGAAAACGCTGTAAATTGATCGAATACAACGTAGAGAATGAATTGTGATCAGTGCCCTGTTTATGGGTTCAGATCTTCAAAAATAGTCGGAGTAGCCCAAATGTAACAATTTTTTTTAACAAAAAAAAAAAAGACCTAATGCCGCATTAGCAAACCAATTATAAAGATAATGTAAACTTACTTTGTCACTTATCAACGAAAAAAAAAAAGGGGCTATAGAATTTCTCCAAAATTCTTTTGGCGTAATGGAGGGCCTAAGCCCTTAGAAAGACAACTCATGATTTAGTAGACTAATTATACATATTAAATAAAATTTGTTTAAAAAATTATATATTCTTAATAAATAATATATAAAATAATTAAAAAAAATAGTATTTGATATTATTCATTATAGTATATGCCATTTTTTAATTAAGTTTATTATTTTTTAAAAAATTTATTACGAAGTTGAATCTAAATTATATAAGAGAGAGATTTTTTTTATTTTCTTAAATTTGTTATCTTTTTTTCAAAATTAGAATGCAACACTTTTGGATACTTAATTACTGCGTTATTTTTTTAAGAAACTTAATTTTATTATGTATTTAGAATTAGGCCAAAAAAAAAAATAATAATCCACTTTAGTAGGACCCTTATTCATTTGGTGGTCATGTTGGAAGGACAATCTGAAAGTCCTTTACCCGAACAGCTTAGAAACCTTAAACCCTTTTATCCGTTTTTGTCAAAAAGATGCCAAAACCCATTAAGACCCCCGACTCACCGATATGCCTGCACCCAAGCACCAATACACTAATGTGCCCTGATCTTAAATACACTTCTGTAGTTAAGCAAGTTGAAGGAAATCAAACTTAAGTTCTAGGGGATTAAGCTTGATGGGAGCTCAAGCTGGCTTTGGAAATTGCCCTCCAAGTGAAGCTAAGCTTGAACAGCTGGAAATTTGTATGCTATGTAATAATGCCGAGCGGAGAAAAAATCTCTGGAAGGTATTTTAACATCACATGCACTCTTTTGCAGGTAGTTCTAGATAAATATAAGAAAAAGATACAGAGAGTTGTAAATACTAAATGAGACTGATGCCATACATAATGACTACAGAACAATTCAGCTAGAGGTTTAGTTGGAAATCACTCTCTTGCGACCATGGTTGTTGAGGGTGGACTGCAATTTCACATTGATCTAGTAACAGTTTGTTTTGTTTCACACAATCTAATTGAAAATTTAACTAAAATGTTAGATGCTTATTCTTCTCCTTTTTAGTGGATGACATTTTGTGGCATGCTTTAGTGAGATTCATTATTTAGCAGTAATGTTGGGAGGCTTTGGTTTATGCCTATCAAGGACATATTGGTGCTTTAAAGTTTACAAATCTTGTTGTTTAGACCCAACAGAAGCGTAGTGCAGCCATCATACCTCCTCTTTTTCCTTCCCTCCCTGCAATAGAAGTAAAATAATAGAAAAAAGAAGGGAAAAGAAAAAGCCCACCAAAACCGAGATTGCTTTAGTAGTTTTTCTTCCAGCATCCGGATTTTCTTTTGCCAACTTTTCATTTTGAGAAAAGAAAAAATTTGATCCTTCATGTATCTTACTGAGTTTCTCCCTTTTGGTTAGTATTTGCTAATGTGGAGTTGAAGGTCCGCTTTCCATCATGATAGCATTTCTGACATGGAAAGTACGAGCTGAACATGACAACTAGTAAAGTAATGGTACAAATGCAACATGGAATCAACATTTTGCATTCTTTATGCAGGTATTGGGACTCAAAACTTGAAACTGAAAGACAAAGGCTGCTGAATGTCTTTATGCTGGATGATGTTGTTTGTATACTTGCATCTTCCCTTAGTTTTCTTTGTGTCTTTACACTGGACAATGTTGTTTATCTGCTTAGAGTTTCACTGCTATGGATTCTGATTAGCAATTACTATTAAAGTTATGTGGGCACAAGAAGTGGTAATATGTGGGGAGGAGGCAAAAGAGGGAGGGAGGGAGGAAACTTAGTTCTGCCTTGAAGCACATGTTATTAGCAATGTGGTGCTATCTGAGTTTTTCTCATCCCTCTTGGTGCTTTTACTTTAATTTGTTGGTTTAGTAGCTTATATTTCTTGTGAAGAATTTTGCAATATACTTGTGTCTCCGTGATTTTTCTGCAAATTTCATATGATGTTAGACTAGATGTGCTAACTTTTGTTGGTCATAATTGTTCACAGTTGAAGGTGATGTTTTTTATGGGGAGGGTCCAATAGCTGTTTCTGTTGCCAAGGTAGTGAAGTGTGTACGTGCCAATGATTTGAACCCACTTGCTGTTGAATATCTTGAGAGAAATAGTGCCTTCAAAAGAGCTTGAGATAGATCAAGGTATAGTTGAATGGAGACTTGCAATGAAACTTGATTGGTTATCCCATATGCTTTTTACATGGAAAATTTATGCTTTAGAATTTTTATGTTGAATATTTATTCTGTGAAGGAAGGATTGTTATGAACTTACTGGACACAATTTTGGAGTACAGACTAATTGAAAAAAATTTCTTCCCAAGGATTCATGATATTATTTTTTAGGTTTTCAACATGAATGGAAGAAGGTTCATTGATGCTATATTTAAAAACGAGAAAGCTCATTCTGTTAGTGATGAGAACCATAATGATGATGATTAGAAAGTTCTAATTGATACAAGAGGCCCAATAATACAAGTTAATGATGTGAACCGTAGAGATGATGGTTAGAAGGCTCCAATGGATGCAAAAGGTCTATTTCACATTCCAAAAGACCTAATAACACGAGCTAAAACCAAAACAATTAAAGAAGTACTAAATGGGCTGATTAAGGACATTCAGGCCCAACGAATTCAAGTTTGATAAAGAGTAGAGGCCTAATTAATATCATTGGAGTACTTGATGACCCGTATTAAGCAATACCACTCACTCCTAAACAAGAGTGTATTTTCTGTTGTGGAATTTTTTCATTGTTAAAAATTTCTCAAAATAAGGATTTTCTAAGTAGGAATTTGTCCCTCTTTAAGATTGCTATCTTTGCCTATAAATAGGCACCCCTGTAAGCTCTGAAGGACAGACACAACTTTGAGTGAAATAGAAAGTAAGGGTTTTCTCCTCGGTTCTTTTGAGAACTAAAGAACTTATCAAGAGGTACTTCTTCTTGTGGCGTTCCAATCGACTTATCACTCCAATTCCTTTCGTCTGGAGTGTGGCGTCCATATCCTTCTTAAATACCCAGATTCGTGTTCCTTCACATGTTGGTCTAGGTTTGTGTTATTTAACTCTGATTTAGCTTTCCTGGTTCATCTTATTCCTTGTGTGCATTGGTTCCCTTTGGGTTTTCCGCATCAGTTGGTATCAGAGCCTGTTTCAAATCAGGTTGAACTCATTCACCCTTCAATTTTCTACCTTGTGATTTAGTTTTTCGATTGAGTTTGTGCATTACTATTCAAACACACAAAATAGTTTGTTTGAATCCTTCTCCTTTGTTTGTTTGTTAAGCTCATAAACAGTCCAATTCCAATTCCAATTGTGGCATGTAAGTATTTTATAGTTATTTCGTGTTAATCAGAAAAAAAAAGGATCAACGAAAAAAAAAAAAAGAAAAAAAAAGAAAAGAAAGAAGAAGCAAGGATTAACTACTCAAGTCCTTACTTTTGTGAGTTTAGTTCATTAAATTCGTTTGCCTTGATACTTTTCCTTAATTGCTTGTTCTCCAAATTGTTCAACTCTATGCCATTTGTCATATTTGTTCAGAATCAATACTCTTGATTTATGTTTTTAGTTCTTTATAGAGCTGAAAGGGGAAATCTGAGTGGTAAAAGGCAAGAGAGAAAGTTCATATAAAAGAAAAGCCATCAGGAGTGTAAACACAGGGAGTGTGACAGCATCTTTTGAGTGAAACACGTGAGGGAGCGTTTTGTGAGGTACCTTAATTATTTTGTCTAAAACTAATACTATGACGTCCAAAGACAAAGGTGCAGCTAA